>OY754970.1:26295090-26580090 GCA_963576475.1 Molanna angustata
ATAAGAGAACGTCACCGAAAAAAAGTAGGAAATATAATAAGACATCACAAGAGATATGAGGAAGTCATATATAATAATAGGACGTCACTGCAGATAAAAGAACGTCACCGAAAAATAGTAGGAAATATAATAAGACGTCATAGGAGATATGATGAAAGCAAACATAAATAGTAGGTAGGAAACATAATCATATCTTATATGCCGTTATCATCATAAATCGTATTATCATCTTAATTTTGATGATATCACTATGCTCCGTAGGTACTTATGGTGAATTCACCATACTTTAAGCTGAATTCACGTTATTTATGAATATCAGTTTTCTCAGTGTAGGTACCTATGTAGGTAGGTATCAGTTTGATAGATTGCGAATGATAGGCTAGTACCTAATATGTAAGTACCTACCTAAGTAACTAAGGGTTGAGGCCTACCTATATCCAGCAGTGGAGAGAAGAGGACTAGCAGAGAGAGAGAGGGGGGGGGTGTATCTATATGCACCCTACACATGTCATGGAGCTGATTAAATGTCACATAGATAGGTACTTACATATTTATGAACTACACTTGAAATGTCCAGATTATAGACTAGATAGGAACAAGGAAAGACTTGGCTTAAAGCTAAATAACTAGATCAGCCTCGTATCTTCAATTAACACCATAATGTATGCGTACCTACTTAACACAACCTATCTACATAATAATCCAGTCATAACAATTGAAAAAAATACTGAAACTTGGTAAGCCCTTGTTACCATTTTAATATTACCTACTAAACATAGCTCTCTCAAGGTATAATTACTGGTGGCCTACTGTAATAAAAAGCGAGGAACGCTTCGACTACAAGTCCGTAGCTACGAATGTAATAATTATAAAAAGTGACATAACCGCAACATTAACAAATAAATGTAATTCATTTAATGCACCGCATTTTTTGTACGTTGCACATATTTTGTCGACCCCGTCAGCTCGCCTTGAGCGGTCGAACCGCGTATTTCACAAAGCCGGCCGCATCGGTATTCCAAATTTGAAATTTTCACGAAAGTAATCGGACAAGGACAGAAACGTGGGAAGGTCGCTAGGGGCGTCGTACATACGAAAGAGACAAAACATGTCGACTCTCGATCGATGCGAACCGGGCTCTTGCGTCTCGCTCCCGCGCGCTGCAATGGCGCGGAAGGAGCGAGACGGAAGCCGAGACTCGGTTTACGATCCATAATAATGCCTACCGCGTATCGCTATGTATTCCCACGCGGCCGATATGATAGTTCGGCGTTCTATGTTTGAAATTTCGAGCGCGGGTTAAATTGGAGTGAGCGGAACAATGCAGTATTATCTCTCCACTCGGTCGGATTTATTTTAAATCAAATCTCTTATTGAGAATAGTCAACCTTAGGTAAGATTTTAGTGCCAATATTCTTTACAGTTTTTGAAACATGAGGGCAATCAAACCTAAGTATTATTTGACTCTAGGAAGGAAGCTACTTAGGTATTAAGCTTCCATATTATAGGAAAAAAAAGTAAAATTATATAATATTTACGACAGTGTAGGTAAAAATACCCATGAAAGTGACTAAGTAGGTATATTTACTCTATGAATAATCCAATATCTTCTTTTCTCTTAGCGCTTTTGTCCCGTTTCTATCGGGGTACCTACGCTTTGACCATCATCCTGGAATTGGCGAGTCTGGTTATTACATTGAAGCGACTGCCATCTGACCTTCGTAACCCTTAGAAAGGGGAACCAGACAAATTGGATCAAGGCTGCACATACCTAGCTAGTGATATAAATCCAATATCTACTTTTTTAAAAAGGTAGGTAGGTAATACTTATCTACATTTATGCATTCATCTGCGGTAGGTAGGTAGGTACAGCACCTGTAGATAAAGAATCTCTCATTCAGGTTTCATCCTTTATCCTTATAAACAGAATAATGGGAGGAATCGCACGGTCCGAAGCACTGGCATATATATAAAACAATTATGATAATATCAACGTGCTAATCTATTCCTACTTAGGTAGGTAGGTACCTACCTATTACCTAAATGTAGGTAGGTACTTACCTACTCTTTAGGGTAAAATTTAGAATGATTCGGATTTTGTGTTTATTGTCTGCTGAAATTTTGATGACGTTTGAGAAATCCTCTAAGTCAATCTTTTCCCACCACCCTTCCATTGCTCGATGAAGAAATGATGTTTCGTTCACAGACCGTCTCGTCTTGATGCATGCATGAACGTACCTACCTACCTATATGTTAATGGATATGTAGAGTAGGTACCTAAGTTCGAGTATTATGGCAAACCATAAGGACTTTCTTTAATTAAATGCGGAGTAGGTATTCAATATAAAACAACAGTTTATTTTTATTTCAATAAAAAAATATCTTGGTAGTATAAAAATATCTACTAAATTAACACTGACAGCTTCTTTATGTAGCTATCAAAAAAAAAATCGTGAACTACCTATAAAAAATCTAAAAAATAAAACATGGTTGGTTAGGTAGGTACCTACCTACCTAATACTACCCCCTATTCGGTAACTATTGTAACTAAATTAGGAACGTTCTAAAATTGTAGATTTTAGATTTACGGTCTTATTTCAGCGTTAGGTAACTATATATATTTACTACTATTTTTCGGCGACGTTCTCTTATCTGCAGTGACGTCCTGTTATTAGTTATAGATGACTTCCTCATATCTCTTGTGATGTCTTATTATATTTCCTACTATTTTTCGGTGACGTTCTATTAACTAGGTATATACAGTGACGTCTTTTAATTGTTCCTACCATTTTTCGATGACTTCCTCATATATCCAGTGACGTCCTATTATAAAAATATTAAAATAACAATAGGTACCTATAACTTTAATTGTTTATTTACACTTATTTATTTTTATTCCACAACTAGTTTCAAGAACAACCGTTCTCTTCTTCAGGTGGGTTTAAACTGAAGAAGAGAACTGTACATAGTTCTTGAAACTAGTTGTGGAATAAAAATAAGTAGGTAAGTGGAAATAAACAAAGTTATATTGTTATTTTAATTGAATAAATAAATAACTTTGTATTTTTCCACAATATTTTTTATATTAACGACCGAACGTTTTCGCCAAGGTGACATGGCATTTTCAAGGTCCAAACGAAACTTTCGTTTTTCGTTTCGTTTGGACCTTGAAAATGATGGGTTGATTAGATGGGTCGATGGCAGAGCGGTTAGCGCGCTGGGCTAGTAATCCAGTGGTCGCGAGTTCGAATCCTGCCTCGACCGATTTCGTTCACCTATAGCACAAGCATTTATGCTTATTTTAGGGAACGTAGGAAGATGTAGGTATATGTTCTCGTTTAACAAGGACATATTCATTTTTTATTAAAAAAAAAAATATATGAATTTCACGTAAACTTTTTCGCAAATCTTACCAGAGCCAAAATGATACGACGTAATCAACAAAATTTTTCAGCGCCCTTGAGGTGATATATTCACAAAAATGGCGCTATATAAATTATCCAAATTTATTATTATTAGGTATAATCTCTAAATGTATTTTTATGTAGTAGGTAGGTACATTTCTATTAGATTCTTAAACAAATATAAGATTCCCAGAGGACAAAAGTTTTCACAATACACCATACACACAAAAACACGAAACTCATAGTACCTACCTATGTATTTTCTACATGATACCTGATGAGAAATTTTAAGTAAAATTGCATTAGGTAGGTACTATCAAGATGAGCACGTAGGTACCTACCTATGAGACAGTGTAGGTACCTATCAATGTTGATGAGGCGATGTAGGTAGGTATACTTAGGTACTTAGGTAGGCATGTGTCAAGATAGAAGAATCCAGTGTTCGGTTCTCACTGCCTACCCCTTGAGGAAGATAGAAATGGAGAGTAAAAAATACACTATACCTAGAGACACATAGGTACCTACAATATCTATCGATATGAAATCGATCACTCAATTTTCCCATATCTATAGAAGCTATTTTACTTCTGTTAAAGTAATGCAACTAATATAACTACCTATAAAGAAATATCTAAGTAGGTATATTGTCTATAGATATGCAGGTAGGTATAGACAAATATATTATCTATAGGTACATAATTTTATTTTCATAAACATTCCATCAAAAGAAATATCAAACAAATCGCTTAACATCGTCAACTTAGGCCATGGGTCCTTCGTAGGTACCTACAGGTTAGATATCTATAGGTAAGTACAGACTTAGGTAAATACTTAATTATACCTAATAGGTACCTATACTTGGTAACACAAGTTAGTACAATCACAATAATAATATAAGTATAGGTAGGTACCCACCATTATTGTACTGCTTAGGAGACACTTACCTTGGGGTCATCATCTTCACATAATGGACATAAATATCTATTTATCTATTAGGTTCTTATGTCTAGATCTAAGTATCTACATGTGTTACCAGTGACATAGGTAGGTACTTGAATACCTAATGTCATTTTCATATATTATCTGCGTTTGGTAAAATCAAATCATGTTAAATGAATGACAATTTATTGAATAGGTAGCTAGTCAAATTGTTATGTTAAGTAAATTGATTAAAAGGAAATAATACAAAGAAGTAGATAATTTAATGTGAATATGAAGATGCACAATGTTTTATGTACCTACCTATATAATGGATTGAGTAGGTATGTGTGAGATATAAAAACCATATCGACACGATGTGTCCACTTGAAACACATTTTATACAAACCTGCAGAAAACTAATCAAAATTAGTCTTACGAAAATATTTACATTCATAGTAGGTACCTACCTAGGTATAAAGCCAGAAAAGAGAATAATATATGTAGATACCTATGAAGGTAGGTACCTATCCGATTTTCGTACTTAAACGTCAAAGAAATATTTATCTGATAGGTAAGATATCTGAAAACTTTCCTAAAACATTTTGTAAGACTAATTTTGACATTGTCCCCTCTCGAGTTCCGAACCGGAAGAATATAAAAGGAACATGTTTTGTAATTAACATAAAAATAGTCCCTTTTTAAAGTAATAATTTCTTTACCTTTCTAACCCTCTTCTTCATTATCCTTTCAGCTGCGTATACCCGATCTCCCGCGATCCCCAGTTCCATAATTGAGTAGAGAATTGTTAATCCAAGTAATCCAAATGGGTAAAAAACAATATCACCACACAATCACTATGTCACCGTCACAAAATTCACAATGAAACCATGTTGTTTACATCAATAAATAAAGTAAAGACAACTGACTCGCTCAGCTGTGCGCACTCCGTAATGTATAGGCACGCACCACTATAACGCCGAAAGATAAACACAATTTTTCCCGCTCTACCGGCACAATCTATACCGAGACGAGCGACACAACCACTATACAACTCAAGTTTCACAATACTGAAGCTCGAGGGGAATGTGACGTCATATGAAAATCCCCCCTCAAAGATAGCTCGGTACACTTCTCACTCACTAGAGATCGCTAGTGTGCTTATGTCTAAATTACGGATTCGCTCGATACTTTATCTGAAATAAATGGAAATTTTCTTTACATCATACAGGCAATTTGATTATTTCTAGAATATTTATTAAATTAATAGAATGTTTGTGCAATAAAACCGCGAAAACCGACATCGATAATTTTTACAAAATTCAGTTAAAAGGTGAAGACTTGCACAATATAGTATAGTTTACATTATAGACGTGTTAAATATCAAATTAATTGAAAATAAAGATACACTCTGAAATAATTTATATATAAAAATCTGTAAAACCTAATATAACGCACCATTTATAAAAATAAATGGAAAAAGACCAATGATGCGCAATGCGCCACCTCATCACGTAACTACAAATTTCCTGCCTCGCCTTAAAAATGGACTCGTCCATGGCGCTAAGTCGGAGAGAGAGATGAAAAATCTAAATGCGGCAACGAGAAAGAGACAGGCTAGCACCCTACTATCTCGAAGCATCGTTGCCACATCTGCTTGCATAATAATATTTCATTCTTATTTAAAATTATTTATTTAAAATAATAGTAAGAACAGACGAAAAACACGAAATATAACAAAATCGTCTCTATAGAAAACGATTCATATCGAAATTTTAGCTTTTATAATAAAAAATATGTCACCTGAAAAGATTATCAAAATCCAAGAATAATCCCAATCGATGTGTCAATTTTCAGTACAAGCACAATTTTCAGTTTTTTTTTCAATAATTTTTCAAAAACATTCAATGACGTGACACAGCCACAACGCTTCGCGATCGTGCACTAACTAACCCGAAGTTGCCGTCGTGAACGACAGAGCCGACAACCCCGCTTCCGACAAACAATTACCGCCAGTACGCTTCGATCTCATTGGCCCCCGAGGGGTTCCGAAGTATCCCCACCATGCAACCGTCCAATGAGAGAATAGAATTTAATTCGAGCTCCGCCCATGTCATCCGTATGCGCGAGGAGGTCAGGAAACTGGGAACGTATTTCGGTTGTGTGTTTCTTTTTGGAGAACAAAAAGAAAAAGGCCCGGCTGGTTTGAAAGCGACGCTTCACGATCGCTCTTTGCCGAGCTTGAGCTGGGACGAGAAACAGGGACGGGTGTCGAGTTGTTTCTGTTCCACCATATAGGAGATTATATTATGTTATGAAATAAAGGCTGGCAGCATGTTGTCGGTGTTTTTTTTCTCTCGTCTCGAAACATAATGTATTCAGGGGCCATAACAATAAGCGCGGGAACTATAGATACGAAAAAGACCGTTGGAAAAAAATATACACTTTATTGGAACGCCTTTAGAAACGGCTTTTAGGTAAGTATGTAGGTACCTACGTAGGTAGGTAGGTAGGTACCTAATAATAAACTGGGATGATTTATATAGTGCCGTTTTTGTAATAACATAGTTATTAGCTATAGGTAAGTATAGGTAGATTCTTACCAGTAAAATGGACAAGGCATTATTAAATCTTATTGAGGCAGAACTATTATAACCTATTGGCATATAGGTAGGTACATACCTACAACTTTTTTAGGAGACGTAGGAACCTACTTATAAGATGCTTACCTATCTACTTTCATCTCGTCCAACACCATACTTATTCCTACCTACCTACTCTTTAAAAATAGCTTAGAATAACCAACGATGCCTCCTAAACAAAGGTTATGATCAGAAGACGTCCCGGTATAGAAAAGATGCGCAGTAAGACAAAACAATTAAAGAAATATACCTACCCAATTGTAGGTATTGCCCCCCACGAAATCAGACGGCGTGTTGCAGCGGAAACCGAACGGAGCAAACTTAATTCTGACCCTAGACACCGCATGCATGGATCTCAGACGCGTCAGTGTAGACTTAAGTCAAGGAAGAGTTTCTTTGAGTCGACTTCTCCTGTGGTCGAACCACCCGGAGCCCGAAGGTTGTCATTGTGGCGTGCAGAGAGTGTCAGTCCCACACACTTACCTCCAGTCGAGGAGATGTCAGTGGGACACAACTTACCATATGCAACATGGAGGGCACTCAACAGACTAAGAACAGGCGTCACCCGCTGCTACAGTACCTATAACCTCAAAAAATGGGGCTACACAGAGGCCTGTGAGTGTGGCACTGTGCAGGACAACTCGCACCTTCTCTCATGCCCCTTGATTGGAGGTACATGCACACATGAAGACACCGTGACAGCGAAGGAAAGCGGCATACGGGTGGCCGAGCACTGGAGTTTTCTAATTTGATGGTGTTCACGAAACAAGGTAAATAACGATATAGACAGAATAAAGAAAGAATACTGGCTCAAGTTCACCATGGACATGGAAAAAGACCTCTACGGAGCACAAAGGAAAATTCGGAATATGCTTAGAAAATAGAAAAAACCTAGGTATAGATGAGTATACACAAACACAAAAAATCTCTATAGAAGAGTGGGAAATCTATTTTGAAAATCTATTTTGCAATACAACGCAATCAAGAACTGTGACGTTGGATGATGACGCAGGGCCCTCTGTGACCCTTAGCAACGACGAGGTAATTTCAGCCATTAAAAGACTAAAAATAGAAAATCTCCTGGAATAGGTAGATGAAATCCCCAACGAATTGATCAAATATGGAGGTGCAAAGGTAGCTACAGAATTAGCACAACTATTCAACAAAATATTAAAAGAAGCTGTAATACCCAAGGAATGGAAATTAAGCATAACTATCCCAATTTTTAAAAAAGGCGCGAAAACAAACCCGGAAAACTATAGAGGAATATCTCTTTTGAGCGCTACCCAAAAATTATTTACTAGCATACTACGGATGAAATTAGAAGAAAGTAGGTAGGTACCTATACAAAATAGGGACGAGCAACAAGGATTTAGAAGGAATCGATCCACCACTGCAATATTTGTATTTTCAATTAGAAATTTAAATAGTTACAATAAAATGCATAGTTATAAAGGTGGGAAATGATCTCTCTAGTTTGAGCCCTTTTTTGTTTAATGTCATTATGGATGAAATAATTGTAATAGATGTCAAATCATTGGGGCTGGGTTACACTATGGGAGATAAAAACATTGATATACTACCTATGCTATGCAGATGACGCTGTCCTTATATAATTGCTAATTCCGAAGATAATCTTCAGAGACTCCTGTATAGATTCCATTTATCCTCTCAACGATTTAACATGAAAATCTCAGTAGACAAAACAAAAAGCATGGTCACCTCAAGGCATCCAGTACGATGCAAACTTGCAATCGAAAATAAAACCATAGAACAAGTGATGTGATTTAAGTAGGTACTTGGGTCTCGAAGTGTTCAGCAGCAATAACCTCTTTGACAAAGTAAGAGAGCAAGCGAATAAGGCCGCCATCGTGGCTGGATGCTAGAAAAATGCTGTATGCAGAGAAACAGAGACATGCTAAAGGAAAGTAAGGTAAGGATCTATAAGACCTGCATGGTAAGGCCGATCATGACATACGGCATAGAAACAAGAGCTGACACCGCCAGAACAAAAAACCTTCTAAGAACCACTGCAGAGATGAAGACTCTACGACCCATCACAGGCGTAACATTTCGTGACATAGTAAGGAACTCGGAGATAAGAAGAATCTGTGATGTCGAAGATGTTGTGAGATGGGGAAGAACACGAAGACGATTCTGGAGAGATCATGTGGGGAGAGCGGGTTCGGATCGAGTGGTGAAGATGGCAGCGGATGGGGAGATAACAAATGGCAGACCCCCTGGAAGACCACCCAAACGATGGAAGGATAATAGCTGGACGTCCACTCCACAAGAGCAGGCTCCGAGAATAACAGGACACAGTCCTAACTAAAGCAGAAGAAGAAGAAGAGATGGTGTTCCGGACACGGAAAGTAAGTAGGTACCTAAGTATCAGATTTACGAAATAATTTAGATCAAAACAGAGTTTTTTTTATTTTAATAGGTAGGTACCTATGTTAGGTATATGTGCACAAAAAACTCTAGTTACCTATTCAATATTAAAGTTTTAAACATGTTGAAAATTTTACGTAGGTAGCTAGCTACCTTTAAAAATTGGATAAGCGATATTAAACAGGTAGGTAGGTAGGTAGGTACCTACCTAGTGTTTATTAATAGGTAGGTAGGTAGGTAGGTAAGTGTTTATTTGGGTTTGTCTCATACCTATTTTATAGAAAAAGACGCTATAATAGAGCAAACCTGATGTCAAAATAATTTCTTTTCTGAGGTTTGTTTAAATCGTCCGGTTCATTTCTCCTTGCCAAAGAGGAGAGATGGACCAGTGTTTTAAGGGATAGATAGACCAAGCGATTTTTTTTTAATTTTTCGTAGTGTTTTATGACTCATAAGTAGGTACAACATACAAGATCTAACGGAACGTCATATTGGCTCATAGGTATCTACATATGTACATACATAGGTACATCGCGCTATTGTGGCAGGAACTGAAGCTATGTAGTACCTATAGGTGCTATCCCTATACCCCCGATCCATTCCACCTAGGTACCAACTGGTCTATCTCACCTGAAATTACTTTAGGTATAAATATAAACGTAGGTACCTACTTACCTACTACATATTTTATTGCCCTGATTATTATTCAGCGTGACGTGCATTAAAATATCAACCTGGTACCTAGCTAGCTATCACAATTATGGAAGTTTGGCAACGTCGCACCTCGCCGTATCACGTTGCGCCATTTCTACAAGGCATGTCAGAAAGGCCGGGTTAATTTGTATTAAGTATTACTGACCTAAGTAAAATAATTATTTTCGATATTAGTTAGTAGGTATCTACTAGGTAAGACCTAGGATCATCATTAGTGTTGAGCAAAAGTCTTGTAAGTCTTGCAGTCTTGGTCTTGGTCTTGCGTTTTTTGCAAGACCAAGACCACATACTTCACTGCAAGACCAAGACCAAGACCAGGGACGCAAGACCAAGACCAAGACCAAGAGTCTTGCAAGACTTAAATGCAAGACTCTTGCGGTCTTGCAGTTTTTCAATATGTTGACATATTACTCATATGAATTGCATTGGAACGACAATAAATGACTTTTAATATGGTTAAAAATAACATACAAAGATCGAATTTTATAAATAAATAAATAAATAAATAATCAACACTTCCTTGCAAGTAGCGAGTTTATTGATGTATAGCAATTTCTTCCAACTAACCAGTGTTTCCAGCCCAGAGAAGCAATATTTGCGTGAGAAATGAATTTAAATAAACTAGTTGCATGTCACACATGAGATCCAACTGATATCGATAGCGATAGTATGTATAGTTGAAGAATAAGTACCAAACTATAATCCCATAAATACAAATTATTTAGTATTTTAAGATATTTGGTTTTCTATATAACACATGTACCTAGGTATGTATGTTTATTTATTAAGACAAACTTTAACCAATTCTTATAAAAATTGAATTTAGTGACGACATCTTTTCATACAATTTGTAAGGCATATCAAAATTTACCAATTTTTGTAATAAAATAGTTTAGTGACGACATTTTATACAAATTGTGTGGCAGTGACCTATACACAATATCTAAGGTAATGAAATATAGGTAATATCATTGACTAAGGTGACTAAATAGTTTGATACTTAATCTTCAAAATAAATACATTAATACATACCATCAAACTGTTTTCATATTTTGGGTAGGAAAGGGGGACTGACCTCTCCATACTACCCTATCTTGACATACATAGGTACTTACATGTTTTGTATAGAGTACAAAATATCTTAAAATATTCAATAATTTGGATGTAGGAGTTTCTATTTCTGTGCGTATTCTTTAACTAAACATATTATCGCCATCGACAGTTGGATCTCTGAAGTTAAAGCCCTCTAAGAATGTCTGTTAGTTTCCTTGTATTTATTTGTATATTATAGTTTTTAAGAGAGGACTTATATAATTGACATCAATGTTCATGACTAGAAAAATATTTTGTTTCATGATATTTTCATAAGAATCATCTTTGAAAGATTTATCCAACTGTCGATTTGTTCAGGAGAACTTTGTTCTCTTAACATATCGACAATGTATCAAGCCAGAATACGCGAGAATTGTATGGAGAGGTCTCCTTTTTTCACGGCTTTTCCAACTTTGAAGTCAAAAAACACCAACTTAGAGGCTTCACAGCATATATGTTCCATACACGGATTTACTCAGAATTCGGAGTAGAACCAGAATTCGGAGTAGAACATTTCGTGTGTCTGTGTGTCTGTGTGTGTGTGTGTGTGTCTGTGTGTGTCTGTGTCCCCCCCCCCCCCTTATAACTTTTGATTTTCAGAATATATAAACAGTTATAGGCCTACAAAACTTTTACACTCAGAATTTTGAATTTTTGTTTCAGTCAGGGGTTATCAACTTTTGAATTTTTATTTTATTTTTCCATATATCTCAGAAACCATAAAAGCTAGAACGCTGAAAATTGGTACAAACATAGAAAAATTAAAAATCTCAAATTGATTTTTTCAAAAAAATTCCAGGGTTTCTCAAACATTTTTTATTAAGAAAAATATTTTTTTTATGATAAATTTATGAGTTTAACTGCCTATATTTCCAAAACTTATACAATTATCGAAAAAAGCCGAAACACCCCAACTAGATAATTTAATTTTCTATAAAAAATATTAGCATTGTAGTAGAAGATCTCAATTTTTTTTAACAATTTTTTTAAAAATTGAATTTAGTGACGACATCGCTTCATACATTTTGTATGGCAGTCGCCTATACACAATATGTTTGGAGATGAAGTATCAAACTATTAAGTCTTCTTACATATTGTGTATAGGCGACTGCCATACAAAATGTATGAAGCGATGTCGTCACTAAATTCAATTTTTAAAAAAATTGTTAAAAAAAATTGAGATCTTCTACTACAATGCTAATATTTTTTATAGAAAATTAAATTATCTAGTTGGGGTGTTTCGGCTTTTTTCGATAATTGTAAAAGATTTGGAAAAATAGGCAGTTAAACTCATAAATTTATCATAAAAAAATACTTTTCTTAATAAAAAATGTTTGAGAAACCCTGGAATTTATTTGGAAAAATTAATTTGAGATTTTTTATTTGTCTATGTTTGTACCAATTTTCAGCGTTCTATCTTTTATGGTTTCTGAGATATATGGAAAAATAAAATAAAAATTCAAAAGTTGATAACCCCTGACTGAAACAAAAATTCAAAATTCCGAGTACAAAAGTTTTGTAGGCGTGTAACTGTTTATATATTCTGAAATTTTAGGCTCTGTAAATTGAGCGGATCAAAAGTTATAAGGGGACACACACACACACACAGACACACAGACACACACACACACACACACAAACACACACACACACACACACACACACACACACACACACACATACACACACACACACACACACACACACACACACACACACACACACACACACACACACACACACACACACACACACACACACACACACACACACACACACACACACACACACACACAGACACACACACAGACACAACGAAAATTTAGGTTTTCCAACTGTCGATTTGTTCAGGAGAACATTGTTCTCTTAACATATCGACAATGTATCAAACCAGGATACGCGAGAATTTTATGCAGAGGTCTACTTTTTTCACGGCTTTTCCAACTTTGAAGTCAAAAAACACCAACTTAGAGGCTTCGCAGCATATATGTTCCATACACGGATTTACTCAGAATTCGGAGTAGAACATTTCGTGTGTCTGTGTGTGTGTGTGTCCGTCCCCCCCTTATAACTTTTGATCCGCTCAATTTACAGAGCCCAAAATTAAAGAATATATAAACAGTTATAGGCTTACAAAACTTTTATACTCAGAATTTCGAATTTTTGTTTTAATCAGGGGTTATCAATTTTTGAATATTTACTTTATTTTTCCATATATCTCAGAAACCATAAAAGCTAGAACGCTGAAAATTTGTACAAATATAGAAAAATAAAAAATCTCAAATTAGTTTATTCAAAAAAATTCCAGGGTTTCTCAAACATTTTTTATGAAGAAAAATATTTTTTTATGATAAATTTATGAGTTTAACTGCCTATATTTCCAAAACTTTTACAATTATCGAAAAAAGCCGAAACACCCCAACTAGATAATTTAATTTTCTATTAAAAATATTTTAATTGTAGTAGAAGATCTCAATTTTTTTTAACCTTTTTTTTTAAATTGAATTTAGTGACGACTTCGCTTCATACATTTTGTATGGCAGTCGCCTATACACAATATGCAAGGAGACTTAATAGTTTGATACTTCATCTCCAAACATACATACATACCATTATGCTATTTTCATATTCTGGGTAGGAAAAAAGGATCATCCTCCATACTATCTTATCTTGACATACATACCTAGGTACATGTGTTGTATAGAAAACCAAATATCTTAAAATATTAAATAATTTGTATTTATGGGTATATAGTTTGGTAGGTACTTATTCTTCAACTGTACATACTATCACTAACGACAGTTGGATCTCATGTGTTACATGCAACTAGTACCAAGATGCGTGTACGAAGGAAAATTTTGTATGGTGTAGTGGACTTTTTGCAAGCTTATAACACCAACTAGAGGCCTCGCAGCATATTTGTTCCCATACATGGATTTTCTCAGGATTCGGAGAAGAACATTTAATGTGAATTGTGTGTGTGTGTGTGTGTGTGTGTGTGTGTGTGTGTGTGTGTGTGTGTGTGTGTGTGTGTGTGTGTGTGTGTGTGTGTGTGTGTGTGTGTGTGTGTGTGTGTGTGTGTGTGTGTGTGTGTGTGTGTGTGTGTGTGTGTGTGTGTGTGTGTGTGTGTGTGTGTGTGTGTGTGTGTGTGTGTGTGTGTGTGTGTGTGTGTGTGTGTGTGTGTGTGTGTGTGTGTGTGTGTGTGTGTGTGTGTGTGTGTGTGTGTGTGTGTGTGTGTGTGTGTGTGTGTGTGTGTGTGTGTGTGTGTGTGTGTGTGTGTGTGTGTGTGTGTGTGTGTGTGTGTGTGTGTGTGTGTGTGTGTGTGTGTGTGTGTGTGTGTGTGTGTGTGTGTGTGTGTGTGTGTGTGTGTGTGTGTGTGTGTGTGTGTGTGTGTGTGTGTGTGTGTGTGTGTGTGTGTGTGTGTGTGTGTGTGTGTGTGTGTGTGTGTGTGTGTGTGTGTGTGTGTGTGTGTGTGTGTGTGTGTGTGTGTGTGTGTGTGTGTGTGTGTGTGTGTGTGTGTGTGTGTGTGTGTGTGTGTGTGTGTGTGTGTGTGTGTGTGTGTGTGTGTGTGTGTGTGTGTGTGTGTGTGTGTGTGTGTGTGTGTGTGTGTGTGTGTGTGTGTGTGTGTGTGTGTGTGTGTGTGTGTGTGTGTGTGTGTGTGTGTGTGTGTGTGTGTGTGTGTGTGTGTGTGTGTGTGTGTGTGTGTGTGTGTGTGTGTGTGTGTGTGTGTGTGTGTGTGTGTGTGTGTGTGTGTGTGTGTGTGTGTGTGTGTGTGTGTGTGTGTGTGTGTGTGTGTGTGTGTGTGTGTGTGTGTGTGTGTGTGTGTGTGTGTGTGTGTGTGTGTGTGTGTGTGTGTGTGTGTGTGTGTGTGTGTGTGTGTGTGTGTGTGTGTGTGTGTGTGTGTGTGTGTGTGTGTGTGTGTGTGTGTGTGTGTGTGTGTGTGTGTGTGTGTGTGTGTGTGTGTGTGTGTGTGTGTGTGTGTGTGTGTGTGTGTGTGTGTGTGTGTGTGCCATAAAAGCTTGAACGCTGAAAATTGGTACAAATATAGACAAATACAAAATCTCAAATCAGTTTTTTCAAAAAAATTCCAGGGTTTCTCAAACATTTATATTTAGAAAAATATTTTTTTTATTTTAAATTTATGAGTTAAACTGCCAATATTTCCAAACTTTTTAAAAATATCGAAAAAAGTCGAAACACCCCATCTAAGTAGATAATCCAACTGTCGATTTGTTCAGGAGAACTTTGTTCTCTTAACATATCGACAATGTTAAAGCTAGGATACACGAGAATTGTATGCAGGGTCTACACTTTTTCACGGCTTTTCCAACTTTCATGTCAAAAAACACCACAACTTAGATAGAGGTTTCGCAGCATATATGTTCCATGTACGGATTAGTTATTGGTACCTAGGCCTACAAAACTTTTATACCTACCTACTCAGAATTTTGATTTTTTTTCAGTCAGGGGTTATCAACTTTTGAATTTTTCCATTTATCTCAGAAACCATAAAAGCTAGAACGCTGAAAATTGATATGAACATAGACAAATACAATTTTTTTTTATGATAAATTTATGTATTTAACTGCCTATATTTCTTGCCTATAAGTACCTGTACATAGATACCCGTATCCCAACTTACTGTAGAGTTTAATCAATAAAATGCGTGTGCTTATAAAAAATAATATAATAATTTATGTTACATTTCTGTTTGGCCTTATACCAGCACAGTACATTTACTCGGTTCAAGATTACACGATGCGACGTTGCCAAGTATCCCCTGTTTTCATTTCATAGAGACCTTTCTATATTGAAACGCAAGCGAATGCCTACCTAGCATTATTATAGTCAAGCGCGTATTGGCTGACCCCGAGTTAGTTCAGCATTCTGTAAAGGAAAGGTGTGCCGCAAAAAAGTAGGCTCAAACTCGACAAAAATATTATTCGTTTTAGGTCCGGTTGAAACTTTTTGACAAAGTTGTATTGTTTTCATTGTTACGGTCTATCGCTGAATGCCGAAGCGGTAACACCAGATTTTCTGAACACACTGAAAACGCCGTTGTTCACCGAACGGATTAATTCGAAAATTAGTGAGGATTAATTTAGATGTACAAGATTTGCCGCCTTTTGCGATAACAATATTTAGTTTTTATCTGTTTTGAATATGTACCTATGTTCATGCTAGTAAAATTATTTATTTTTTATTTATATTAAATCTATGGTGGATTGCCAAGTTGAAATAATGCTTGATGAAAGTCCGACGAAGGAAGTTTACAGGACTGAAAGATGGAAAATAAAAGTTGTGGTTTGTCGTATAAAATATAAACATTCTAATGAAATAAAAATACCTAATAATAATCAAATTTAGGTATATAGCGCCGTTTTTTGGTAAAAGACCATTATTTGTTGGCTCTACGAAACAGAGAAGTCTTAAGTAATTTACTAAAGGCCCCAAAATTTTGCTCTTCACGCACTTCATAAGGGAATTTATTCCATTTGATAGGTCCGTCAACTCTGAAACCACGATCAAAGTTAGCCGCTTTATTGGCTCTAGGTAGGATGCAATTCCTTTAAAGAATTTGTATTCTGTGATTCTGACGATCTCAATGAGCGTCTCTCTGATGATAATTTTTTTCTGACACAATTCTCGAATATAGGTAGGTAGGTAGTGCAGAGTCAAGTGATGTAGGTAGGTAGGTAGTGCAGAGTCAAGTGATGTAGGTAGGTAGGTAGTGCAGAGTCAAGTGATGTAGGTAGGTAGGTAGTGCAGAGTCAAGTGATGTAGGTAGGTAGGTAGTGCAGAGTCAAGTGATGTAGGTAGGTAGGTAGTGCAGAGTCAAGTGATGTAGGTAGGTAGGTAGTGCAGAGTCAAGTGATGTAGGTAGGTAGGTAGTGCAGAGTCAAGTGATGTAGGTAGGTAGGTAGTGCAGAGTCAAGTGATGTAGGCAGGTAGGTAGTGCAGAGTCAAGTGATGTAGGTAGGTAGGTAGTGCAGAGTCAAGTGATGTAGGTAGGTAGGTAGTGCAGAGTCAAGTGATGTAGGTAGGTAGGTAGTGCAGAGTCAAGTGATGTAGGTAGGTAGGTAGTGCAGAGTCAAGTGATGTAGGTAGGTAGGTAGTGCAGAGTCAAGTGATGTAGGTAGGTAGGTAGTGCCGAGTCAAGTGATGTAGGTAGGTAGGTAGTGCAGAGTCAAGTGATGTAGGTAGGTAGGTAGTGCAGAGTCAAGTGATGTAGGTAGGTAGGTAGTGCAGAGTCAAGTGATGTAGGTAGGTAGGTAGTGCAGAGTCAAGTGATGTAGGTAGGTAGGTAGTGCAGAGTCAAGTGATGTAGGTAGGTAGGTAGTGCAGAGTCAAGTGATGTAGGTAGGTAGGTAGTGCAGAGTCAAGTGATGTAGGTAGGTAGGTAGTGCAGAGTCAAGTGATGTAGGTAGGTAGGTAGTGCAGAGTCAAGTGATGTAGGTAGGTAGGTAGTGCAGAGTCAAGTGATGTAGGTAGGTAGGTAGTGCAGAGTCAAGTGATGTAGGTAGGTAGGTAGTGCAGAGTCAAGTGATGTAGGTAGGTAGGTAGTGCAGAGTCAAGTGATGTAGGTAGGTAGGTAGTGCAGAGTCAAGTGATGTAGGTAGGTAGGTAGTGCAGAGTCAAGTGATGTAGGTAGGTAGGTAGTGCAGAGTCAAGTGATGTAGGTAGGTAGGTAGTGCAGAGTCAAGTGATGTAGGTAGGTAGGTAGGCACCTATTACCTACCTACTGTATTGTATTGTGTCCACTTCTTCAGTTTTCTTATCTACAATGAAAAATTTGTTGCCTTATCATGCCATTTAAAAGCCGTCCGGGGCATTATTGATTCTGGTTCCTCATAAGTCCAAAATGAAAAAAAAATATTAGGTAGGTATCTATGGATACTGGATAAGTACTCTTCTTCTTCTGCATTCTCTAGGACTATGTCCTGTTATGCTGATTGCTCAGTGCCTGTTCCTGGGATACGGATGTCTAACTGTCTTGCCATTACTTGTGTGTGGGTGCTCGATGATAATAATTCACCACTCTTTCAGAACTACTCTATCGACTTGATCTTTACAGTAGCGTGTTCTTTATCTTCCCCATCGAAGTCCTCATTGGTAAATTTGTCATAAAAATGTTTTTCTTAGTAAAAAAGCTTGAGAAACCCCGGCATTTATCTAGGTAGGTATATAAAATAAATATGAGATACCTACCTATTGTATTTTTTTATATTTAGTTAGGTACCTATATAATTTTTTAGCATTCTAGCTTTTATGGTTTTTGAGATAAGTACCTACCTAGGTACCTACCTACCTATATAAAAAATAAATTAAAATTCAAAATTTGATAACCCCTGACTGGAACAAATATTAAAAATTCTGAGTAGGTAGTTAGGTACCTACCTATAGATACCTAACTAAATTATTTGTAGGCCTTATAATTTCCATATTTTCTGAAATTTTGGGCTACGTGCATTAAAAGTGGATCAAAAGTCATGATATTTTATGACAAATTTTTAACACCTCAATAGAGACGAAGTTGGAATATTAGGTAGGTAGGTACCTACCTATAGGAGAACCAGGGTGCCTATAGAGTAGGTAGGTACCTACCTAAAGATAACGTGTCAACCAGTGGCGGCTGGCGACCTAAAATATTAGAGGGGCTCAATTTTTTTCTTGAAAGGAAATGTGTATTTATTTATAGACCCCCAACACGGGTAGGTACTCGCCTACCTAACGGGGGACACTATAATGTTAATGTGTTATGTGTAATTGTTAATCAATAAATAAATAAATAAATAAATAAAAAAATAAAAGGAGAAAATATTCAGTAGGTAGGTACACTTGTGAAATTTCGACAGAGGTGAAAAAATATTATTTTCATGCATATGCATGATCAGTGTTTATCATCATTCTCCTGTTAAGCTGCAATTACAATACCTGAAAGAAAGGGGGGTCGGGTGGATCATATATCATACATGTCATGTTGGATTTAGTTGTTTTTGTCAGAGTCAGAATTAAATACCTACATCAGAATTATTGTCAAAAAGTAAACACGGACAACAACATTTCACTGCGCCCGCAATACACATTCTTTTCACTACACCTGCAAAGCCATGACGTTTTTTATTACAAAGTCATCTTAAAACTTCGAATATATTTACGTGATTTACAAGAACTAATTTGAGATAATGAGATGATTGGCCGGGAGGCCCTTATTTTTTCACATTCACACGATCATCGTAATTAAAGTAACGCGAAATTAAATTATGTATACCTACTATTCACCGTGTACCTACTATTGTCAAAAATTATCATTAAAAATATTAAATTAACCGTATTTCATCACTCTGCAAACACAACCACAACACAACATGCAAAATGGCGCGCTGTCATCTGTCATCAACGGCCTTCAGCACTCCAGCTGACCGCTTATTGCGAAGTGCGCAGACTCTAATATTAGTTGTGTTCATAAATACACTAATTCATCTACAACTTACTGGAAAGAGATATATTCCGGTAAATTCATGAACATATATAGGAACGTGCCCGAGAGCTCCATACATTTCGCATCATATTGTACTACGGCATTGGAATCAATTATATGAGTTTACATACAGTTCTTCGGGCGCAAGTACATTGTGCCCGCGGAACAAAATTTTTCATAGAATCTCGCTGTATGAAACGAACTATTGCAGTATTTTACTATTACAATCGTAAGGTGGAAACACATTTATTTAAAAAAAAAAATAATGAATTTCCAGAATTAATTAAGCAAGCAAATATTTTTGGAATCTATCGAACAAAATTTTTGGGAGGGCTCAGCCCGAGAGTCCCTTTGGGGGAGCCGCCACTGGTGTCAACGTGTCAACATAAGAAAACATAACTCAATGTGTAGATGTGACATAACTACCTTACCTACCTACATTGAGTTAACTTTTCTTTTTTCTTTTTTTGTGCTCAATGACATACCTAACTAGATAAATAACTCATTGACTATAGAGGGGCTGGAACTCAAGAACTCAAGTTAGAAAGCATTGTAACCTCATTTAGGTATACCTAAGTTGCTGTGATTGTCAACAAACCAATTTCTCAATAGATGGCGTTACAAAAGCAGTTTCTTTGTCACATCATCATAGATGGCGATGGTATTGGTGTTTTCAGAGATTTTCATGATTAAAATATTGTCTTTCAAAAATTGGGTTGATAGGGACTCAAAAAGAAGGCATTGGTGAACGTTGCGCAATCGCAGAAAGTGATCACTCAGACCAGTCGATGACAAGTCGTAAGCCCTTTAGGTGCCTTGAGTTCCTGGTTCATCTATAATATTCTAACTGCGTCTCTATTGAAATGTTAAAAAAATTGTCATAAAAAACCTACCTAATAGGTATGTAGGTAACCTATTACTCACCTACTATGAATGCCTTTTAAGTTCTGTCGTTTTCATATTTACCGGCAGCTTTGAATTTGGAACTGTTTGATATTCAAATTTGTTTGAATTTAGAATCTCAAAACAATTGAAAGTATTAGTATTTTCAAATGTTTGAATGTTAACTTTGTGGTTCATATTTAACAAATTAAATTTAAAGATATAACTTTGTATTAAAGTATTAGGATTAATGCTATTGTTTAGTCATCATGCGTCGTTTTGAATCTGTCAGGTCACTTACGAAAATGAATCTTACTAAATAAAATGTCCGTGCAATAATTTTCTACAACTTTAAAAGAGGTCTAACACGGCTTCAGTGTTTTGAAGAGATAATATCTGTATTCCAAGATGAAGCTCCATCTCTGCGGACTGTCGAACGCTGGTAACTACTTAGAATTTCAGCGTGGACATAGGTACCTACCAGTCTTAATGACAAATCTCGTGAAGGTCGTCCAAAATCCGCCTTCACTGAAGAAAGCATCATTTCTGTGAGACTACTAATTCTCGAAGATCGTCATGTGACATAGGTATCGAGAGATAGAGGCATTATTAGGCATCTCAGGGATAACCATTCAGAAGATATTGCATATGGCACTTGGTGTGAGATAGCTAGTTTGCCGTTGGATCCCGCATTTGCTTTCCGACGATAATAAGGAAGGCCGCGTCAGATGCACAGGCGGTTTCTTAGTGTGTGCATAAGTGCACTGCACTGCTTACTAAAATAAAAAAGAAATATCCCTAGAAATTTATCAAAACACTTGTAAACATACATTTTAATAATAATATGTATGTAGTAAATTTCCTGTAGGTACATGTTGAATGCGCGGTGTAGTCGTGAGTATACCTACTCATAGAACACTGTATACTTACTATAGTACGAAAGATATTTCGCGCATGCGCATTAAGGATTATGTGCACTTTAGTGATGAGCAAAAGTCTTGCAAGTCTTGCAGTCTTGGTCTTGGTCTTGCATTTTTTGCAAGACCAAGACCAAGACCAAGACCACATACTTCACTGCAAGAACAAGACCAAGACCAGGTACGCAAGACCAAGACCAAGAACAAGACCATGCTTGCAAGACCAAGAGTCTTGCAAGACTTAAATGCAAGACTCTTGCGGTCTTGCATTTTTTCAATATGTTGACATATTACTCATAGAAATTGCATTGGAACGACAGTAAATGACTTATCCAACTGTCGATTCGTTTAAGGGAATGAAATTCTCTTGAAGGAAGAGGCAGTTTAAATTCAAGATACGCGAGATTGTATGCAGGGTCTATATTTTTCACGGTGTTTCCAACTTTGAAGTCAAAAAACACCAACATAGAGGCTTCGCAGCATATATGTTCCGTAGACGGATTTACTCATAATTCGGAGTAGAACATTTCGTGAGTCTGTGTGTGTATGTGTGTGTGTGTGTGAGTGTGTGTGTGTATGTGTGTGTGTGAGGGTGTGTGTGTGTGTGTGTGTGTGTGTGTGTGTGTGTCCGTCCCCCGTATTTACTTTTGATCCGCTCAATTCACAGAGCCGAAAATTTCAGAGTATATAAACAGTAATAGGCCTACAAAACTGTTATACTCAGAATTTTGAATTTTTGTTTCAGTCAGGAGTTATCAACTTTTGAATTTTCACTTTATTTTTCCATATATCTCAGAAAGCATAAAAGCTAGAACGCTGAAAATTGGTATGAATATAGACAAATACAAAATCTCAAAAATTACAGAGTTTCTTTTTTAATTTATTTTTTATGACAAATTTATGTGTTTTAACTGCCTATATTTCCATAATTTTTAAAAATATCGCAAAAAGCCGAAACACCTCATTAGCATTGTAGTATTACATCTCCATTTTTTTTTAACAATTTTTATAAAAATTTACGACATCGCTTCATACAATTTGTATGGCAGTCGCCTATACACAATATTTAAGAAGACTTAATAGTTTGATACTTAAATCTCCAAACATACATACATACCATCATGCTGGTTTCATATTCCGGGTAGGAAAAAGGACTGACCTCCACACTATCCTTTATTGACATACATACCTACATGTGTTGTATGTAAAACAAAATATCTTAAAATATTCAATAATTTTGATTTTTGGGTTTATAGTTTGGTAGGTACTTATTCTTCAACTATACATATGTAGGTACTATCGCTATCGACAGTTGGATCTCATGTGTTACATGCAACTAGTAGTATGGTTTAAAATAACATACAAAGATCGAATTTTATGACATCATTTTATAAAAATGGTATAAAAATAATTTATAATTTAAATAATTTTGTTTCATTGTTAAATGAATTCATAATAATAAATAGGTGTAGTTACCAAAATGTAATTTCTAGGTAGGTACTTCTTTAAGAATGAAATTTACATATCGGTTTAAAATACAAATATTTTTTATACTATGAACACGTGCGTGTATACACAGGAAGTCAACATCTCAGATTCAAATTGTCTCATATTACGTTTACGTGATGCAAAAATAACTCTTATCATTACTAGCGCAAATGTCATATTTGACCGCGGTGTGTAAAAGAATAAAATAATATTATTCTTCGAGACAATAATTTTGGCCGATGTAAACAAACGTACTCAGAGGCGTTGCAAGTGTAGGTACTTTACCTTGTGCATAAAGTAAATACAATTAATTATTTTATTTAATGTTTTCCAAATTTCGATTTGTTCAAGAGAATTTATTTCTATTAACAGACCGATAAAAGTTTCAATCGAAGATGTGCGAGATATGTATGCCAGATCTATATTTTTCATGGTTTTTTCAACTTTGAAAATACCATTCCTATGGAGCACGTTACAACTATTTAATTTTAATACGAATAATACTGCCGAAGGCCATTTACAATTACAATTATACACAATACATATAAAAATATTCATCACAGTCAATTAGAAAAACATAATAATGTACCTATTTATTTTATCGATTGAATGAATATGCAAACAAAGCATTAAATATACATATAAGGGACACACACAGACACACTAAGCCTCTAAGTTGGTGTTTTTTGACTTCAAAGTTGAAAAAAACATGAAAGATATAGACCTGGCATAAAATTCTCTTAATACTGACGATTCATTAAGATAAATATATTCTCTTGAACGTGTCGACAGTTGGAATATTATGTATCTATGTATATATGGGTATGTATGTATGCATGTATATATTTTTAAGTGTTTAGATTTTCTTATTAGTATGAATACCTAAATTTTGTATTTTTGTAAAGTAATCCTTTCAGAATACAATCTCACCATGATACTAGTCAATAATCTGCAATAAAAAGAATACCCTTAAAAATTTCAAATTCATAACTCCGCACTATATCACCTTCATAAAAATAAGAGATAAAAATATTTCACATCAAACCATTGATTTTTTACGTTCATATTGCCAATGTCAAACGCAGTGGTTCAACCATGTTAAGTAAAAATACATAATATCTACTGTGAAACAATATTTAATAAACAGTAAGTACTTAAGGCAAACAACACGTACTCTAATGATGTATTTGTAAAAGAATGTAATTTAATTAATATTATATAGGGTACCAATAGAAGAGGGTACCTATGTATATACATACATAAGCAATATAGAGGTATACTCTTTGACAAAAAGAACCTCAATGACTTTCAAACTTAAAAATCTAATGAATTACGTATGATTGTTTGACCATTGGATGATCACTAGTAGGTACATACAAATTTAAGAAATCTTTGTATGAAGTTAGATTGAAAAAGCCAATTTTCTAAAAGCATAACATTTTTTCCACTTTTAATAATAGATGCACATTATTTTAATTAAACAATAAAAAAATGATTAATTAAATTTACCATACAAGGAAATAAAATAAAATCAATTATTAATAAAAAAAAACACGGCACTCGGCTCTGAACGAGCGGTATGTATGTCAAAGAAAGGATTAGTACTTCTCTTGTGTTACGCCGCCGTTAGACAAACATAACATTTATGATTGTATCATAAAAGTATATGTTTGCATGATTTTGCACGATATAAGACATTTTGAATCTGGCACGGTTCATATTTTAACATCCTGTGTAGGACGTAGGTATATGTTTCTGTGCGAGTTTTGACATGATATAATATTATACCTACATAAATATCTATCATTCAAGTAAGTTGGAAGGTATATTCATTATTTCACGAGTTGCATGTAACACATGAGACACAATTTAAGAGTACGTATCAAACTAAAAACACACATTAATAAATATTTTAATTTTTTTTTATTTTCCAACAACAACTGTCGATTTGTTTAAGGGAATTTATTCTCTTAACATATCAAGCGATGATACGCGAGATTTGTATGCCAGGTCTATATTTTTCGTGTTTTTTTCAACTTTGGAGTAAAAAAAGTCTACTTAGAGGCTACTCAGCATAGATGTTATATAAATAGATTATTATTAGATGGGTCGATGGCAGAGCGGTTAGCGTGCTGGGCTAGTAATCCAGTGGTTGTCAGTTCGAATCCTGCCTTGAACGTTTTCTTTCACCTATAGCATAAGCATTTATGCTTATTTTAGGGAAAGTAGGAAGATACATATATATGTACTTGTTTAGCAAGGACATATTCATTTTGTATGTAATGTTTTTTAACATTTTTTATAAAAATTGAATTTAGTGACGACATCTTTTCATACAATTTGTAAGGCATCTCAAAATTTAACAATTATTGTAATAAAAGTTTAGTGACGACATTTCATAAAAATTGTGTGGCAGTGACCTATACACAATACCTATATTATAAGGCAATGAAATATAATATCATTGATCTAAGGTGACTAAATAGTTTGATACTTAATCTTCAAAATAAATACATACCATCAAACTGTTTTCATATTCTGGGTAAGAAGGAAGGACTGACCTCTCCATACTACCCTATCTTGACATACATACCTACATGTTTTGTATAGAGTACAAAATATCTTAAAATATTCAATTGTTTGTATTTAGGGGTTTCTATTTCTGTGCGTATTCTTTAACTAAACATACTATCGAATGACTGATAGTTTCCTTGTATTTATTTGTATATTATTATAATTTTAGGGAGAGGACTTATATAATTATTGGCATCAATGTTCATGACTAGAAAAATATGTTGTTAGATATTTTCATA
Source organism: Molanna angustata (assembly GCA_963576475.1). Classification (NCBI taxonomy): domain Eukaryota; kingdom Metazoa; phylum Arthropoda; class Insecta; order Trichoptera; family Molannidae; genus Molanna; species Molanna angustata. The sequence goes on from OY754970.1 coordinate 26,320,834, forward strand.
AGAATAATCTTTGAAAGATTTATTATATTCAGACAATGATTTTAGTTTTGATTCACTTCAGCTTATACATCGACGTTATGGATCTTAAATTCTTCAACATGTTTGTATTTCATTTTTTATTTTTATAACTAGAATAACAACATTATATGAAAAGTTATAAAAATACAGAAATTTCAAGACGACATATAAACGATATTTCATAGTTTGGTGATTTTTTTTTTCCAAAAATTGTAATAATTTGATCTTAGATTATATATGTTTGATAGGTACCTAAAATTATATAACATGTTTACTTTAAGGAAAATTTAGGTTTTATTAAAAAAAATCGAATATGTACCTACTTTACCTACTCACAAAAGTGCAAGACTTGCAAGACTCTTGCTGCAAGACCAAGACCAAGACCAAGACTATGTATGCAAGACCAAGACCAAGACCAAGACTATACTTGTAAACGCAAGACCAAGACCAAGACCGCGAGTGCAAGACCAAGACCAAGACCAAGACCACCCCGGTCTTGGTCTTGGTCTTGCATTTGCTCATCACTAGTGCACTTTCAATAATGCCCGTAAATAAATTTGAGATTTCATACAAATTCTATATTTTGTTCAAAATCGTCGGTGTGAGTAATAAGGATAATGCCTCATTGGTCATACATATGCGTTAGAAAGAGATGGAATCATTCCGTTCTCGTGCATTGCCCGATCTGGCCCGCACATGCGCATTGAAGACATATTCTGTCCATAATAAGAGTTAACTAAAACATGCGTAAAAACGACCTTTCAGATTTGATTAGTAAAGATTATTTTACATTTACTGACGTATAATGTTATACATTTGACCGGTTGTCCACACAGAACACAAAGTGACATTCATTGATTTATCTGTTTTTCAAACTAAGCATCTTTCTAGCGTGAATAAAGATATGAAATAATATCGACTGAATTGCGTGTTATTTATTCTCGGGGTATTTTTTCAACTTCCACGGAGTGATAACAATTTAAAAACTATTTGAAATACCTACGATTCAGTCTTATAGTAAATTATCATAAAATTATTTAATAATCGAATATTTTTATTATTGCATATGCGCAAACATTGGATTTTTTTCCCCTGTCGGGAGTCAAAGATATTTTTTAACAGATTTTTAATTATCTCAATAGAGACGAAGTTGGAATATTTATTGTAGGAGAATCGGGAAATCAAGGCACCTACAGGGCTTACGACCTGTCATCGGCTGGTTTACGTGATCACTTTATGCGCTTGCGCAACGTTCACCAATTATGCCTTTTTAATGAGATCCCTATCAATTCAATTTTGAAAGTTCTATATACCTATTGTAATACTGAAATTCTTTTCGCTTGAAAATAAGGAATTTTTACTACAGCCATCTATGGGTGAAATTATGAACAACAATCTTATTATTTTTTATTTATTTTGTTGTAACGCCATCTATTGAGAGAATTGTTTTTTTTTGTAAATAATGAAAGCTACAATTCTTATATCTGAGGTGACAATGCATTTTTCGCATAGAAGTCACCCCTGAATTGCGCCAGACTTATAAGGTCATTTTTGTCTTATTTACCTACTTGTACCAATGTGTAAGTAATCGAATATTTTTATTATTGCATATGCGCAAACATTGGATTTTTTTCCCCTGTCGGGAGTCAAAGATATTTTTTAACAGATTTTTAATTATCTCAATAGAGACGAAGTTGGAATATTTATTGTAGGAGAATCGGGAAATCAAGGCACCTACAGGGCTTACGACCTGTCATCGGCTGGTTTACGTGATCACTTTATGCGCTTGCGCAACGTTCACCAATTATGCCTTTTTAATGAGATCCCTATCAATTCAATTTTGAAAGTTCTATATATTGTAATACTGAAATTCTTTTCGCTTGAAAATAAGGAATTTTTACTACAGCCATCTATGGGTGAAATTATGAACAACAATCTTATTATTTTTTATTTATTTTGTTGTAACGCCATCTATTGAGAGAATTGTTTTTTTTTGTAGGTGTAGGTGCCTTGATTTCCCGATTCTCCTACAATAAATATTCCAACTTCGTCTCTATTGAGATAATTAAAAATCTGTTAAAAAATATCTTTGACTCCCGACAGGGGAAAAAAATCCAATGTTTGCGCATATGCAATAATAAAAATATTCGATTACTTACACATTGGTACAAGTAGGTAAATAAGACAAAAATGACCTTATAAGTCTGGCGCAATTCAGGGGTGTTTTCTATGCGAAAAATGCATTGTCACCTCAGATATAAGAATTGTAGCTTTCATTATTTACAAAAAAAAAACAATTCACTCAATAGATGGCGTTACAACAAAATAAATAAAAAATAATAAGATTGTTGTTCATAATTTCACCCATAGATGGCTGTAGTAAAAATTCCTTATTTTCAAGCGAAAAGAATTTCAGTATTACAATATATAGAACTTTCAAAATTGAATTGATAGGGATCTCATTAAAAAGGCATAATTGGTGAACGTTGCGCAAGCGCATAAAGTGATCACGTAAACCAGCCGATGACAGGTCGTAAGCCCTGTAGGTGCCTTGATTTCCCGATTCTCCTACAATAAATATTCCAACTTCGTCTCTATTGAGATAATTAAAAATCTGTTAAAAAATAAAATTATTTGTACAATCTCAATGACAACTGAGGAGTGCCATCGGTGATTTTCTATATATACTATGTGCATTTTTTCTAATATTTTTGAAAGATTTTTGAGGATAATACATTATTATACCTATTCTTACTATAACAGAAGACTGTCTCAATGGTGTCCAAAAACAAATCCATATTTAAAACAATCGTGTAATCGAAGTGTTTATACAAATGAAAGTGTCGAAATTTTTTTTTTTCATTTGCATCTAGATATACCCAGTGTGAGTACCTACCTAGCATTTAATGAAACTTTAATTTATAAGAAATATCCATTTTTTATACAAAAACAAATGTTTTTATATATTTTTTTATTGTGATGTATTTGGCCAAACGATATGAAAATCTTAATTAAAATCAACTTATAAAATCTTATTGTAGTAATTTATTTGTAATACAAAAAATTGGAATTTTTCGCTAGTGTATTTAATTTTTATTTATCCCTTTGTACATAATATACCTATGCAAATTTATTACACACTGGTATAGGCTTATTGCCATTAGGCAATTCATTCCAATCAACTTATAGAGTAATATAACTAAAGGATCGGGTTATATTTCCAGATGAGGTATAGTTTTAATTGTGTTTTCAGTCTAGCTCTATGAGACGATAAATATCTATCCAGAAAGTGTCAATTTGTTATTGGGTACGTGTTAAATTAATATTTGAATAAGTACATTTAAATTGCTTGAGAAAAAAAAATACAATCGACTATTTTATGATAACATATATATACTATATACGCATAGATTGGACTTTTTTCCTGCTGGTAATCAAATAAATTTGTCAAAAAATAATAAATACTTCCTTGCATCCTGCATAAGTGGTGAATTGAGTGGCATTTGGCAATTCTTCCAACTTAACAGTGTTTAAAACCCACAGAAGCAAGAATTGCGTAAGAAATATATAGATGAATGTAGGTACCTACATATTATTATGTTTATGTAACTAAATATGCACCGCCTATAATTTCAATCACGAGCCGCCTCTGGTCAGATAGTGTAAGAAAACTCTTCAAAGGTTCGACCGAGGAGAGTCAAATCACGCCTACGACATCAGTGGTGACGAATATTGATGGATCTATGCCTACAATCCTGGTTTAAAACAACAATCTAGGTACAGTCTGGGTTTTCCAAGATGAGCCAAAGCCGACTAAAGTTGTTCGCTCTCGAAGCACTTCAAAGAAGATGGTGGCCACGTTCGTTGCGAAAACCGGTCATGTTGCGACAATTGCACTTGAAGATCATAGAACGGTTAATGCTGAGTGGTAGATATAAGAAAGTTTGTTTACCACAAGACATCGTCGAACTTCGGAAATCTAAACCAAAGCGACGCATCATCCTAATACACCATGATAACGCAAGCTCGCACAGCGCTTGTCAAACTATTCAGTATTTGAAGCAGGAAAATGTATATAATTTCTTGATCATCCTCCATACAGTCCTGACCTAAGCCCTAACGATTTCTTTACATTTCCTAAAATTAAGAAAAATCTTCGCGGTCAAAGATTCCAGTCCAGTGAAGAAACAGTCGACGCTTTCAAGACAGCCATATTGGACACCCCTACTTTGGAGTGGAATAAATGTTTTAACAACTGGTTAGAGCGAATGGAAAGGTGTATTAAACTACGTGGTGAATACTTTAAAAAACAATAAAAGATACTTTAAAATAATAGTAAGTAGTGTTATTTTCTTCAAACGACAAAACTTAAAAGGCATGCCTCGTATGTACCTATATACCTAACAATATTCAATTTCAAATTAATTTAAAAACAACAGACAGAGAATTATGGTTTATGTTTTTAATGGTTTGTCAGTGTTGCAAGTTGCAATATACAAAAACTGAAAGTTTCAATTGAAACCATCAGAACGATTCCATTCATTTAAATAAAATGTGTAGGTACCTACATATGTTCAAAAAATGTGTCATCTATTGTCAATATAGCTGATCTGTGAGTCATGATGGTTAAAATGGCCGGGCATGATTTATGATCCCAAAGGTCTGCCTTTTCGAATTGGTCGCCCACTGGTATCTACTGGTCCACACTTCACCATTCACGGTTCTGCTTTTCATTTGCAGACGATATAACAACGTGCATCTTTTATTGTTATATTGACTATCCTTTTGTTAGAAATGGCTCACTTACAATAATACCTATAATGGTCTTTCTGTAGGTAGATATGCTCTAGAATAATAAGAAAAAATAAAAACATAGAATACCATACCGTTTAACAATCCAAAATTAAACTTTTTAAGCGAATCTGAAGAAAGCTAGGAAGATAGGTATACCTACTTAACTATATATTGGTACCTACAGACAATGCGATAGATTGCAGATTGCAGATTTTTACAAGGAATTTTGAAGAGTGTAGGAAAATAAAATAATCTTTATTTTTCAGAACGTCAGAATCATAGAAAAGAAATTAACGAGTACCTACCTATCTATGGAAATCATCTCTCGTAAAACAAAACCCCTCATATACAAAACTCTTCTTAGATCGGTCATGACATATGCATCAGAATGCTGGACATTGACCAAGAAGGACGAAAATGCGTTGTTGGTGTTCGAAAGGAAAATATCTACTTCGCAAAATATTTGGCCCCACCTGGTGTAGGAGGATCTTGGAGGATCCAGTTTAACCATGAGCTAGAAATAATGTATGGCGAACCAAACTTTGTCTAATACATCAAAATACAACGTCTACGTTGGCTCGGACACGTTTATAGAATGGAGGATAGCGATCGGACAGACAAATTGGAGGAGACTTGCTATCAGGCAGTATCGAGGCAGTTTCTTGAGGAGGCCACACTGGGGTGTAGCGCCATCGCTGATGATGGTGGAAAACTAATCAGGACTTTACATATATAGTTAATATCAATACGAAGCCAGTCGGATTCTGGTATAGTTAGGGTTGTAGAGGACCCGAAAAAATACAACGTATGTAATCATATATAGAGAAGAAATTATTGATTGTCTAATACCTATGGAAAACTAATCAGATCTATGCATTTACACATACATATAACTAAAGTAATTTCAGAAGAGATGGACCTGTGTGTGAGATGGACCGGGGGTAGGTATCTAATAGCTCCAATTCCTGGCACAATATCACGATGTGTTTAAGGTATGAGCCAATATGACGTTCCTTTTGATGATATAATGTCATGTAGGTATATTTGTCGAAGAAAACAGCAAAAAACGTTACCTAAGTTATTAAATTTCAAAGTTTTTTAACATGTTGAAATTTCTACGTACCTACCTATAATTGGATAAGCGATATACCTAAGTAGGAAAGTAATTATATTAGTGTTTAGTTATGTTTGTCTCATATTTAGGTATACCTACATGCTAACAGAAAAAAAACTAAGTTCAAAATCATTTGTTCTCTAATAGCTACGGTGTTTTTAATCGTTCGGTCCCTTTCTCCTTGCAAAATAGGAGAGATATTCTCAGGAGCTCATGCACTCCTTATAAAGATATGTAGAAATTTCAATAGTTTTTATTCCTTTTATTACACCATATTTTATAACGACAACAACAAGTAGATAACTGCTGCCCAACTAGGAAATCCTGTTCTAGGGCTAGCAGATATTGGTACCTACCTTATAGCTCACACAATATCAACCAGGTCCAAAATGCCTGTTATAATATCCGTCATCAAACCAATTGCAGATGCTGCGATTTGATTTGATGAGGTTTTGAAAGTCAGTAGGTACCTACCTACTTACCTACCCAAAGACATGACATTTTTTTGAATAATCTTTATTTTTTAAATCTTAGTAGATTTTTTCAAATCGATTATTCTACCTCGTTATTAGGTATAGGTATTATATCGATGAATTAGATAGTAAATTTAATTTTTTGTGGCTGTTCATGGGGTTAAAACCAACCTGTCAAACGAATTAAAATAGGTAGGTACCTACTCAGTTATAGCAATCAATCAACCTTTTTGTTTTGTGCACGTGAATTGGTTCATTTATCGTTGAATTATTAGGTAGTTTTTGCTTTTCTTTCGATTGCTTGTATCTAAACGTTTATCTGCTGATATTCAATTGCAATAACTTTTTTTTATCGCAAAAGTCACAGCTAAAGAAGTAACGCCATACCACATAGATATTTATATGAAAACCAACAAACACATATCTGATGATAAACGAAATAAGATATCTCGGTTAATCAAACAAACACATATGAATCTAATGGTATAGATAGGTAATAGGTAGGTACCATTATAGATTCATACAACATAATTTATGTAGGAAGGATAAACAATAAACCCATAATATTTCTCGGAGTAACGAAATCAGTGAAGGTAATAATGGATCGAAGAATGGGTGTGATTTTCTAGGACCATTTTATACTCACAGTCTCTGCCTGATCCCGCGCCCGCGTCTTATCTCGAAGCCCAATCCCTACACCGAGAAAAAGTCGATTATATGTACAACCAGAATTTGGCAAAAAGGCATTTTTTTAAACTTGTTGAGTTTTCTCGGAGTCTCAATGTTCTTTGGGACAAAATACGAATGAATTCAATCAGATGTCGATATATCTAGCTGTGCTGTGGAGGGAAGCAAGCTAAAGAAAAGGTTAGAATAAGAAATCTGTGTTTTGTTTTACGTGGTAGAATAATTACCTTATATAGGTACCTGATCTTATCTAGAATACCAGGTAAACATGATTTAGTAGGTAGGTACCTATTATCATTTTGCAGTTGATAATATTGAAAATATAATTAAATATATTCTTAACTAATCAATTTGCTTGTAAAGGAATAAGGTAGGTAAGTATCAATCAGGTACCTATAGTTTCTCTTGAATCAAGAATTTGTATTAGGTATTGTAATAAGATAGTATAGGTATATACCTACAGATATATACCTACATATAGGAAGGTATATACATAGTTACTTAATTAGGTACGTATCCTATCTACATTAATTCAAATATTAGATACTATATAAATAAATAGGTATGTAGTTATACCAAGGTAGGTTTATAGACATAAACATGCTTACTTACCATACTAGGTAAGTACCTATATTAATAGATATAGGTAGGTATGGCGTTTTTTGCAAATATTTTTGTGACATAAAGAATAGGTACTAAATAATTAGGTACGTAGGCTGCTATCTAATGGTAAATACCAACCTGCCTTTATGTATGTAAAATATAGGTAGGTAGGTATTATGATATTCTTGTAACGCGCGCCGGTCGCCCGAAGGCCGTCTGGTGGTTTGGACTTGTTCATTGGTTGCACCGCGGGATCTCTAGTAACACTATTTATATAGGAGTAGGTACCTGTACCTTTACCTCTACCACAGATCAACTTACTAGCGTTTTATCTTACCGTGTATTCATTATGTAGACAATTTGTTTCTCGAAAACGGTGCTTAATAAGTTATCCAGTAATATCTTAGTACTTACAGATAAAATTACGTCAAAAACGTTGTCCATTGCCCATAGATATCATTGCAGTATAGAATCTTGTGGACGTCCAATGTCCAATCAAATGGCAAAAGAAAGAGATCCTCAGACATTTTATGAAATATCTTTTATTAAAATCGGCTAATGATGCGGATTAGCCGATTTTAATCACCAGCGAAATCAGGTCCAGAAGATTAGCTTGGATTGGACATGTTATCAGATCAGGGGAAGAAAGAGCCACAAAACGTATATATCCTGCAAAATAACCCTGTGGGCAAGAGACCCCTTGGAAGACCAAGGCAGAGATTGATGGACAATGTTACCCGAGATCTGAACGTGCTGAATGCTTGTGATGACTGGGAGTCTACTGCAGCTGACAGGAAGGCTTGAAAAGCTATTGTTCAGGAGGCTAAAGCTCTACCGGAGTTGTATGGCCAACGGAAGTAAGTAAGTAAGTAAGTAATGATGCGGATTACGTAATCCAATCAGCTACACAATTTTTCGTTGATGGACAATGAGTTTTAAAAGCCATTTATTGCCATTATTGCTTGAGATTTAATTGCATGAATAGGAAAGTTTCAAAAACGCTTGTCTACAGACATTCAAACTGGAAATTTTGTATAATTCGCTCTTTTACGCTCCTCGAAAAGATTTTTATGGACGACCCATTGGAAATTTGGGCTTTGTGTGGCCACAAATACAAACTGTAGGTATTTTGTGTTTTAGAATACAAACCTTTGGTAAGGTTTAGATATATGAGTATTATACTTTCCATATATTAGTTATGTTTGATGTGTTTAACATTTTTTATTTAGCTAAGATGTCCGTTAGCAAAATCAACTACCTATGTAGTAAATAACTGAACTCGTTATTCTCTGATCTCTTTAAAGAACTTGGTTAGCGTTATAAGTAGGTACCAAGGTACCTATACCTGATGTAAGGTTTAATAATTTTTTAGACTCTATGTTTTCAGGCCCTATTTAGTCCTTCCCTTTTTCATCCAGTGTCGATTCAAATAGACACATGATCTTTATAATTGATTTTAGTTACTGAGCGTACCTACCTATATATAAAACACTTATAATTCTTGTTTATGGCATTGATTTATATGTACTGTACGTAGTACATATAATTCAATGGTTTATGATATATTTAATATTATATGTTCTCTGGCAACTCTTATTAATTTTGCGGCACGGTTTCTCAGATAAAATGTATGGTAGGTACCTATGCTATTTTGAGAAATGTTGTTTTATTTGGTTGTTTTAAAGGAATTTTATCATCATCATCATCATTGGCGCTACAGCCCTGTGTGGGCCCTGGCCTCCTCCAGAATCCTCCTCCAGCCGTCGCTGTCCTCCACCGCTCTCGTCCAGTTTGCTATTCCGAGGTATTTATAAGGAATTTTATAGTGTAAATTATTAGTTATTATTTTTTAACATTTTATTTCAAATTTTTGATAGCATGTACCTAAGTAATTTGTTTTGTACATATTGAATAAATCAATGATAAAAATGTTATTTACAATGTTTCAAATGACCCTTTCAGACCCAGTGTCATTTTTATAGTTTAATAGATATAACTAGTTATAGGTAATTTTTCTAAAACTATCCATGAAAAATATTTTTTTTTCACTAAAATGTTTTCAAATGTTGTCAGATCACGTTTCCCTATGATATTTAATTTTTTTTATCCAATAATATTAATTTATGTGAAAAAGGGTTAGAATCCGAACAAGTGATTGGTGATAGAACAATATTTTTTTTCAGTTCAGTCACCAAATTAAGGTCCCTATACTTATACCAAGTCTAATCGTATTAAAGATTTTTGACATCGCTCGTGATTTGGACTTTCATAGTAGTTCCATAAATACACGAGCTTCTTTAATAGTAGATTTGTATGATTTATACGATAAACTTCTTCTTCTTGTAGGTAGTAGGTTTTGGAAACCTGTTTTTTTTTTGTCAGGTAGTGTGCCCTTCTCACTAGCTCTCCTGTGATGCCGAACTCCAGCTATCTCTCCATCTCTTAGGTGGTCTACCTCGTGGTGGATTGCCAAAATTAATTTGGGTAACCTGTTGTCTCCCATTCTCGCTACGTCATCTCGCCAGAATGCCCTTCGGCTCCTGCACCACCTGGCGATGTCCCTAACGTCGCAGATCTGAGTTCCGCATTCGATCCATAAAGGTGTATCTCGCGATGAAGCGTAGAGTTCTCATCTCTGTCATTCGGAGCAGACTCTTTGTTCTAGCGGTGTTCGCTCTGGATTTAATCGTATAGCAAGTGTTTATTTTTCCAAACAGTGTCTCTCAGACAGCCGACAAACGACTGCTGCCTTGTCAATTAATGATTTGACTTGCTTATATAGGTAGGTCACTGTTGCTGGAAATATCGGCTACCAAGTAGATTTTGAATTTTGTAAGCTATTCGATTGGCTCGCTGTCCATGAGTAGATTGCATACCAGGAGTTGTCTTGATATAGTTAAGACATTTGGTTTTTGATATCTCCTGCATGGCCATCCTGTACATCCCACACCCACAGAAACCACTTCTTCTATCACCTTGTCCATAAATAAATTAAACATGAGAGAGATCAGAGTAGGTATCTCCCTACTTTATTCCCATTGTAGGTAACCGATAATCCTTTTCTCAGTTTCCCATCTATTACTTTTATTCTCGTTTTTCCATCGGTGTTGACATTTTCGATTGAATTTTAGATTATAGATGTTAAGACAACTTTTTCTATGAGAATATAGGTAGTTACTACTTACAACATCTTTCAGCACGACTCTGTCGAATGCTTTAATAAAATCTACAAAACACATTAGGAATACTGGGTGAGCATTCGATTGACTATTTTTTCAATTGTCTCAGCATAAATTTAGCATCCGTAGTTGAGCGGTTCTTACGAAAGTCCTGTTATTCCTCTCGTTTATAATTAATAATCTATGTGTAGGTAGGTACTTAATAGAAATACTTACTTAATTAATTATATTTACTTCACCTACTAGGTACATACCTAGGTACACTAAAAAAAATCACTTTGGATGTCTATAAGTAGGTACATTGAGGGCGTCCACACAAACTCTCCAAAGTTGCTAAATTCGTATAGGTACCTACCTACATATCTAGAGAATATCTAAAAAAAACATTAGAACTGAATGATTAGATAGATATGTTAAAAAATGCATGAAAATATATGTAAATCTCTATGTATTTATAACGATTAAAAATTACACTTTTAAACTTCCAAGTGTAGGTAGGTAGGTAGGTACTAACTAACCTACTCATGTTTAATGCATGACATAAAATTATACAGAAATATGTCACGAATGTGCCATCATAGGAAATATATAGGTACCTATGTATCTTGCACGACGTTGATACAATCTTACATAAGTAGGTAGGTACCTACCTACCAATAGAATAGTAAACAGCCTATAGACCATTAGGCATACACTTTTACTTCGATATTTGCTAATAACTTCCAGTATTTTTGTAAAATTTCAGAATTAGCTCTCAACATCTTACCGCGTCATTGTCCCCGCATAGTTCAAGAAAATCAAGATCAGTAGGTCAAGTCCGGTCAAACAGTGGAATCAAAACCATATTGACTACCCAAATCATGCATATAATACCTAATCATCATAATATGGAGTTTGATAATATCTTAAGATCTTATAGAACTGCCATATGAAAATTATTGGTAGGTACCCATGATATGGGTAATCGTGAGGGTTTTGATTTCACCGTTTGACGGGACTTACCCGCCAGTATTTGAAATGTAGCTTGCTTTTGTACAACTGTCGTCAAAGTTTCAAGCCAAGATACGCGAGATTTCTATGCCAAATCTATATTTTTCACGGTTTTTCCAACTTAAAAGTCAAAAAAGCATACCTACCTAGATATAATTCTATACCTACCTATGTGTGTCTGTGTCCCCAAACACCCCAACAAAATAATTTAATTTTCTATAAAAAATATGAAAATTTTAGTAGTAGGTAGATACCTACATTTCAATTTTTTTTAAACAATGGATTTTGTAACGACATCGATCGCTACAACACAATTTGTATGGCAGTGGCCTATACACAATATCTAAGGAGACTCAATAATTTGATACTTAATCTCCAAACATACATAGGTACATACCATCATGCTGTTTTCATATTCTGCGTAGGAAAAAAGGACTGACCTCCATACTATCCTATCTTGACATACTTACATACCTACATCTGTTGTATAGAAAACAAAATATATTAAAATATTCAATAATTTGGATATAGGTACTTACCTACCTATGGGTTTATAGTTTGGTACGTATTCTTCAACTATAGGTACATACTATCGCTATCGACAGTTGGATCTCATGTGTTACATACAACAAGTTTAATAAAATAACCATAATCATAGAGATACTTCTACAACAACAACATAAATGAACTTCAACATTCAAGTTTTTATAGACTCTTCAACAATTGAAACTTAAATACCTAATAAATTAATCCGATTAACAATTTGGCAGATTTCTTTAGGACAAATTTAATATCTCAAGGGGATGAAGAGGGAATACCTAATATTACCTACAAGAGAACTGGGTAATTTTCGCTCGTGTTAATTTGTATTTTTAAGGGAATTTTTTTGAGAAAATTATCACTGACATTCATTGACTTGATTAAAAGAATGCTCGTGTGAATGAAAAGAGGCATGACAGAAATCAAACCAGAGTCCATTCTCTCCATCACTACAATATATGTATATAGTCCAGCGCACTAACCTCTCTGCCAATGACCTACTATAGGTAGGTACCTACTAGGCTACTCAGTAAAGTCGAAACAAGGATTCTGTAGTGCTAGTCTACCTATAGGTAATATCGCCTCCATTGATAGTTATATTCGCATCAACGATTACAGTCAGCATGAATACTTCATTCACTCTATTTCCTGCCATAACTCTTTCAATGTTTTTTCCGGTCTCCACCTCGTTGAAACATATGTAGTTATACCTATATATTATTAAATTTATATATAGGTAGTTATATATACCTAGGTATATAGATAATTAGGTACATAATGTATTGTTATACTTTCTTTAACTGTTATGGTTCATACTAAAATAAAATAATATATAACACACCGTTATACTTTCACTCTTTAAAATCTATAATTTCATTAATTTGTCTTAACACATTTTTTACTAGATATGCAAATCTCAAATTCACTGGCCTGCGAGGAAAAAATTGTTTATTTTTTTAGTGATTCATATGGTAGATATCTTTTGCGTATTATAGTAAAAATTCCATCACCCTTAGTTGGCCCACAAATCACACATTGAATTTTTACTTTTAGGATATTTTTAACATATGTACAAACTGTAATCCTTTGGGTATTATTGTATTAGGTAATCTAAATAATAATTTTATACCTACATACTATTACATTTTAGCCAAATAAAGATAACTTACGAATGTAATCAGTCTAAATTTAGGTTGACAACAAAACAGCCTTTCTATTGTTTAAGAAACACCGTTGAATCCGGTTCAGTCGACAGTGACACTAAATAATTTGTTTAGAGACTAAGGCATTATAAAGTATTCAGTCGAGGTCGAAATTTAAAAAAAAAAAACAGTTGTTGGCTCCTGGAATAACCTTTTCTTGGTACAGGAGTATAGAGAGATAGAATTTGTGCCTTTTTTCTCTCAACAGGGTGACCTCGGTTATGTTTCTAATGTTCCTTGGTTGATGAAGATATTCAATATAAAATACGAACCCGGTGCGGATGTAGGTTTTTATTGATTCCTCCAAAAGAAGCCTGAAAGCTGTTCTCCTGCGCAATGGCGACCAATATGCATCTGTACCAGTATATTTTAAAGAATGTTATGAGAACCTTTAATTACTTCTTAACAAGTTTATGTACTCTGATCATTAGTGGACTGTTTGTAGGGATCTACATGTTACTATGCCAACACAGTGGGTACACAAAGTTCCCTTGATTTCTCTGTGAATAGGATAGTCGTGTATATATACGTAAACAACATTATGCTAAGAAAGGTATGGCCATCACGAAGAAATTTGGTTCCTGGAGAAATGTTAATTTTAAGAAATGTCAAGAAGGAGAGTTTAGTGGATCCTAAAAAGTTTTTACTTCCTCCACTTCACATCAAGTCTGATGAAACATCAATTCGTCAAAGCATTGCCTAAAAAAAGGAGAGTGTTTTAGGTACCTTTGTCAGCAGTTGCCCGGCCTCTTCTAAAGTAACACTTAAAGAAGGGGTATTAGGTATATATTGCTCAAGATGGAAGAGGACTTTACAAATAATAATACGAGGGAAGCATATAAAGGTGTTAACTTCTTTAAAAAGGGATTCAATCCAAATACGACACTATGTAAAGACACAAACGGAAACATAATATCAGTTTAAGAGCAAATCAAGCAGATGTGGAAGGAATACTTCCACAAACTCCTTAATCCTAACAATGATCTGAGAAATCATACTACTAATATCCCCGCGGAATCAAATAACGAAGAGCCGATAAACCCACCATCAATAACAGAAGTAAACATCGCTTTAAGAAAATTAAGAAATAATAAAGCACCTGGAAAGGACAACTTGCCCGCTGAGCTGCTTAAATATGGAAATGAGCACCTGAAAAATCTGATACATAGCCTCATTGTAAAGATATGGACCATGGAGGAAATCCCAATGGAATGAAAAACCAGCGTAATATGTCCCATACACAAGAAAGGTGATAAATTAAAATGTGAAAGCCATAGAGGCATATCATTGCTCTGCGCAGCGTATAAAATCTTTACCACCATATTTACTAAAACAAAGATTAGAGGGATACGCAGAAAGAAAAAAGGAGTGTATCAGGCGGGCTTTAGAACTGGAAGGTCAACAACGGACCAGTTATTTACAGTCCGCCAGATCCTGTCGAAGTGTTGGGAATTTGACATCGATGTGCACCAACTATTCATAGATTTTAAACAGGCATACGATAGCATAGACAGGGAGAGCCTATATGAGATACTGCTACAGTTCCAGATCCCCCCGAAATTGGTGAGGCTTATCAAATCAACCATGAACAACTCCAGATGTCAGGTCAAAGTAGATGGAGAACTGACGGAGGAATTCGCAGTGTCTCAGGGTCTGAAACAGGGTGATGGCCTGGCTCCCGCTCTCTTCAATATCGTGCTTGAGCATGTGATAAGAAAAACTCTAGTGGACACCAATTCCAATATTTGCTACAAAAGTAGTCAAATTGTCGGCTATGCGGATGATATTATACCATTATAGGAAGATCAATGACAGCCATTGAAGAAGTCTTCGACCCCTTAGAGACAGCAGCATGTGAAGTAGGATTGTGTATCAACAAAGAAAAGACAAAAGTAATGACACAAAGCAGAAACCCGGCGCATCGACCGAGAGACAGTATGCAATATAAGGATAACTACTCGTTTGAAATAGTGGATCAATTCACTTACCTGGACTCCAGTCTTACCGAAAATAATGAAGTTCCAGCTGAAATAAGAAAAAGAATTACGGCAGCCAATAAAACATATTTTTCATTGCTCCCTGTTTTTAAATCTCGCAGTGTCCATCGTAAAACAAGTCACACTCTACAAGACCATAGTCAGAACAGTGTTGGCATATGGATGCGAGACATTAACCATAACGGCGAAGATGTCTGAAACGCTGGACACCTTTGAAAGAAAGGTACTGCGTAGAATATGCGGCCCCGTGAAGGATGGCGATGAATGGCGCATTAGACGCAACGATGAGTTGTACAACATATACCATACCCCAAGTATCTCAACGAACATGAAATTACTTAGGCTGAGATGGGTTGGACATGTACAACGAATGCCAACCTCACGGGTGTCGAAACGAATCATGACTGGACACCCAGGTGGGAGAAGAAGGGTAGGAAGACCAAGGCTGCGGTGGGAAGATGAGGTCAGAAAGGATGCGGCTCAGCTTCTCCAAGAGAGGAGCTGGAAAGTGGCAGCAGAGGACAGGATTGGATGGAGGCGAAAGTTAACGGAGGCTAAGGCTCGATTTGGGCTGTAGCGCCATCGAAGAATATTTGTTTGGCCTGATGTATGAATTTTTAAGAAGGATGAAAACTTCGAGTTGTAAATAGAAAACCAGTAAAGGAAAGCATGGAAGTCTCTTAAACAAGCGGTAACTGGTAACCGGCTTTCTAGGTTATAAAAAAAGACCCAAATACATACTGTTAAATAACTACAAGCTGTTGGACTGCAACATGAGTGTTTAAGTGCATTTCCTTCACTCTATTTTCCGGAAAATCTCGGAGCAGTGAGTGAAGAATAAGGAGAAAGATTTCATCAAGATATAAAGGAAATGGGACGCAGATATCAAGGACGCTGGAACGTTAACATTTTTTTTATTTTTTTTTATTTATTTATTTTATAGGAGTATTACACAATATTTTGACTAAGTTACAATATATGACAAAAATTACAGTATTGATACTCTCTCGATAGAGTTAAAAACTCGTGTTCGAGAGAGGAGTATCGTAATTACATACAGAAAGAAAAATTCAACATATAGGATTATGTATTGCCAAAAATATGCCCTTTTAATGCTATTTTAAATTTATTTAGATCTTTTATTTCTCTAATGGAAGTGGGCAGGTCATTGTAAAATAATATTCCCCTATATGACAGTAATTTCTGTGCTGCAGTTGTATTTTTATTTCTCTAATGGAAGTGGGCAGGTCATTGTAAAATAATATTCCCCTATATGACAGTAATTTCTGTGCTGCAGTTGTATTTTTATTTCTCTAATGGAAGTGGGCAGGTCATTGTAAAATAATATTCCCCTATATGACAGTAATTTCTGTGCTGCAGTTGTATTTTTATTTCTCTAATGGAAGTGGGCAGGTCATTGTAAAATAATATTCCCCTATATGACAGTAATTTCTGTGCTACAGTTGTATTTTTATTTCTCTAATGGAAGTGGGCAGGTCATTGTAAAATAATATTCCCCTATATGACAGTAATTTCTGTGCTGCAGTTGTATTTTTATTTCTCTAATGGAAGTGGGCAGGTCATTGTAAAATAATATTCCCCTATATGACAGTAATTTCTGTGCTGCAGTTGTATTTTTATTTCTCTAATGGAAGTGGGCAGGTCATTGTAAAATAATATTCCCCTATATGACAGTAATTTCTGTGCTGCAGTTGTATTTTTCTTTGGTATGACGATTTTAAATTTTGCTCTAGTCGTTACTGTTCCAATAGAAAAAATTTCAGATTTTCAAAAACATGATGGATGATTTTTCCTAAAGTTTTAACTTCATTGTGTAGACGTGATAGAAAAAACCAATATAATTTCTGAAATCTGCACCAAAAACTAAAACTAAAACAATTTTTAAAATGTTTTTTGTAGACCTGTGTTATGAATCTTCCATACATTAAAACAACGATTGAAATTGGACGACATTAAAAAATACCTTAGATATTGTATAACTATTAGTAGATACCTGGGGCAGAATTTTTAGCATTGACTGCAATGGTCTATGGTCTCTAGTACCTAGTTGATTTGGAATACGTGCTCATAATAAACATATTAATAAGTAATGCTAACTACATCATTCTGTAGATACCTTAATTATTGCGTGATATTTAAGAATATAATTAACACCAATCATAATCAGAGTGCATGTATGTCTGTCTCATATGGCTATAGGTAGATATCCAACAAATACATGGAATGTAATTATCTCCTTATGTGAACGTGCCAACAAAGTAACATGCGAATTACATGTACTAAAATAAGTATACATAGTAGTTATGCATATAGTTAAGTACTCGCAATTCATATAATGCTTTCCCGCTTATTCATATAATGCAATGAATGTAGTGTTAGTAGGTATACCTACAATACCTAAGGATTAATTTATGGCTATGTTTAAAAATGCAACCGTGAAGTAAGCAGGTGGTGGTAACGTAATGGCAATGCAAATAGCAGCAAAAGCTCTGTTCAGAAGTGGCGAGGGAAATTAGAGGGAAACACAAGCTGTAGAGATCTGGCGAGGGGGCCGTGTCCCCCCCCTGGCCCAGAGCGGAAGGGGGATCCTGGCCCCCTCCTAGACAGGGGGATCGACCCCTTTGCCATAACCGCCCCCGCCATCTACCTACATACGTCGATAGCTCCCCTCGAACAATGTCGACCCATACCGTTTCATACAGCTCAAATCTGCTCACCCTGAAAAGTATTTATCAATTACACCGAATCAAAATGTTTCCGAGTCAAGCTTCGATCTTTTTTGTACTGCGCACGAAATTTTCCTCGTTGTTTTGACGATATTCGTCGTAGTCGGGAGTTTCTACATTTGGCTTCGGGGAGGGTGGTTTATTAGATTCGTTACAAAGCTTTGCCGCGAACCTTATATTTCCAATGTTGCGTGTATCGTGCTGACGGAACTAGCAGGGGGGAGAATAAATTGAAAAAGTAATGACAAAACAAATTGTTATTGAAATGCAAGCTAAAATAGGACTTGTGAGATACGAATTTAAAGATCATAATAATTTAACTGAATATTGCGTTTGTATCACATTCAATAAAAATGCAGTAGCAGTGAGCCATTTGTTGATGAATTTGTTATTCAATTATTTTTTTCTAATTTATGACGACTTAGACTTGTTAGCTTTATACTAGCCATGATATATATGTTGTCAAACATATTAATAGCAATATATTATTCTAAAATTATTTATTTAGGTACCTACTTCTTACTTTCTGTATTAGTTGGTTTCTTCCAAAGATCTTATAGTATATAAGGTCTTTGGTTTCTTCATAGTATGTAGGTAGGTACCTACTTACTTTTTTTACCCATTTAGGTACCTAAATCCCCAAACTTGTTATGATCAAATTACAATAACATGTCATTAAACATTTAACCAAATAAGAAATTTCGCTACTTCCACCACCACCACCCGCGCTCCGCACATGGGAACTTTCAACGGCCCCTTCGCAGAACGCTAGAATTCACAACAATAAAAAAAACAATGCATGGCACGAAGAGTAGCTCATGGAGCACTCTAGATTAGCAATCTCGGCACCATGGTGCAAAAAGAACAATCAGCAAGTACAAGTCGAGATTCACACTTGCGGACTATCGGCGACTTCAGATTCATATATAGGTATAGGGCATCAGAGAAGTGACCAATATCTCTGGAAACAAACAAGTCAGTGAGAATCATCTGATAATAAGGCACCGTATCTATGGCAAAATCGTTTGAAGACTTTATAATTGTTCTTTGAGATCATGCACTAAGTCCACATGTCCAATGGGAACTTGAAGAGGCCCACGGACAGCAACGAGGAGCTCCGATCTGTAAGAGGACACAATTGTGTTGGAACACTCCCTAAGGATGTGATCCGAAGTTTGGTCCGGACATTGACAAAACTGATATGAGGAAGAGGGAGCAATGTTGAAGCGATGAAGATAGCTTTTAAAGTTACCGTGTCCTGTGAGAAATTGAGAAGTCCAAAAGTCTGGAGCAACCCAAGGAGATTTCTGTCGCGACCTCACGTCAGGAAAAAATAAGAAGGTAACTCTACGTTTTTGCCAGATGTTTAGTAGAGTGTCGCTCATGCACGTTTCTCTTGATTGTACTTCTAGACGTTCGACTCTCAGGGGGGTGAAAAGAAGTGTCACCGATAACAGAAGGGCGGCCTCGTAATAAATTGAAAATAGCACCTCTACGTTGTATTTCAAGATCAAGGGGGGTTAAGACTGTCAAAATTGGCAGGTCTTCGATGGGGCTTGTTCTGTAAGCTTTGGATAGTGCAAAAAGAGCGAATCTTTGGCCTGAAAGCAAGGTTCTTCGAAAATGCTATTCTTTATTATATTCATCTGTGGAACAATGTAATTGGCTTACTTTCTTTATTACTATTTTTTTATTTATGTAAAATAAATAATGGCAATGTTGTTTCCTAAAATAAAATAAAATAAAATAAAATCGCAGGCGTTAGACCAACAGCCTGCCGCATAGCAAGCGATGCCAAGATAAACGGCTTTGTAGAAAAGGCGGGCGATAGGAAATTGCAGACCCCAGCTTGCTTTGGCGAGGCGTCCTATTTTAATGAAAGCAAACTTAGCCTTATTGACACACGATTTATTAGCATGATTTTTGAAACTCGGTCCCATTTCTAGAATTACTTCAAGACAGGTGACTTGGTCTCGAAAGACAATATTAGTTCCTAGGAACTGAATGGACGGCCGTCTGCGAAGTATGCCCTTAAAAACCAAGCATAAGTCTTGTTTGGAGCGAAGCATAGTTTGTTTTTTATACCTTAGTCAGAAACAAAGCTCAGCGGTTGGGTGGCTGAGTTCTCGATTGATCTGCGAGAATCAGCACGAATCATAATGTAAGTATCATCGGCATGTATATGCTTGAATTATACAGTTACTTGGGAGAGGAAGATCCAATAGATCATCGAAAAGAATGTTCCAAAGAAGTGGACCGAGAACAGAACCTTGAGGGCATCCAATGCTTACTTGTCGCTTATGAATAAATTGACCCCCAGGAAGGACTATGTGGCGATTTTCGATTTTTTTTTTTTTTATTATTGAAACCAAACAAAATATAACAATATACAAACAATAAAAATATTACAAAAAAGTACAATTTAAATAGGTTATATGAAACATTTTTTTTATAGTATTATTTGGTATACACCACCTCACTAGGCTGAGCCTGTACCGAGGTGGCTCAGCCTAGTGAGGTGAATTAGCTCTTAACAATAGGGTATAAATTACGAGAAATATTTCTAGCCTTAAGTTTGTGCAGAATGAGCGGCCACCAAGCTTTGTCAAACGCACGACTTATATCAAGCGAGATAGCTACAACATATGCCAGCATCTCTGTAGATACTAGAGAAAAATCAATGCGATTCGATCCAAGCCTGGGGATTTATTTTGCTTAAGGTTCTTAATAATTAAATCAAGTTCCTCAGCAGAAGTTGGTGGCGAAGGGGATGTTAGAGGAATAGTTTTTTGAAGAGTACGAACCAGTTTGTGAAAAGCGTTATCAGTCAGAGGATTGTCTTTTGAGACCAGTGCATCCAGGAAAGCAGAGGCAGTATCATTAATGGATGAAGTCATATAGCCATACAAGACAGAGCCCCATTGTTATCTCGTTTAGATGAAACACATTTAAAGGCAGCACCCCAACAATCCGAAACAAATACCAAATAAGAAATACTTATGATTTTTTGTATAAATGATTATGAAGGGTAGGGTGAAGGTCCATCCATCATTGGCGCTACAGTCCGCTTCTGATCCTGGCCTTCTCCAGAAACAGTCTCCATCAGACTTCATCCCTTCAGTCTTCTCCATTATTCTGAAATCACATATCACAACGTCCAGCCATTTCAACTTAGGTCTGCGTCTGCTTCGTCTACCTTCAGGCAAACAAATCCATTTGCTGTTTTTTTTTTATAAATCGGATTACATTGGGTTCATAATGTTACCTACATACATTGTCAAAAAAAAACGTTAAATCTAATAAAACAAACTTTAAATAAGAAGTTGACCTTCGAAGCTCCAGTTGGTAAAATATCCGACTTCTGAGCGAAAGGTTCCGGGTTCGATTGATTCCCGGTGGAGACACAGTTTTTAATTGTGTTTTCAATCTGCATCTGCGAGACGATGAATATCCGGAATGTGACAACTTGTTATTGGGTGCGTGTTAATATTTGACTGAGAATCCGTTAGTTGCCCGAGAACCAATATCTACTAAATAAATAAGTAAAAAAATAACAAGTTAATTGGAGAATGCTTGAGGAATACAAATGTCTAAAGAAAGAAACTGGACTGGATTGAGATATCTACTCATTTGGATATAGGATAGACCAATATGAAGATGAAGAACGGTTATTTTTTTATAACCTTTCTGCACTCTACACTGCACTCGTATGTTAGTTTCAACAGTTACTTATGCAATTCGATAAACATGACTATAATTTTACAGTGTTCAATGTTCAAATACATATTGCTACGCGCATGATGTAGGTACACTCAACTCCAAGCAACTTATTGAACAAAAGTGACCTTTGAAATTCGCTAATGAAAATGTTGAAATCCATTAGAGTGTTAAACACGAGGAGGCCGCCGTATCTGATTATCGACTATTTGCATGCATTATTGGTGCCTACCTTATGATACCCGTTAGACAGGTGACCATAGCATCATATCCAAAATATTAACATCATAATATTTATTACCAGAGACTGGTGTGCAATGTGTTGATATGTTCTTTTGAAGGGTCAGAATTTTATTTTTAGGTAGGTATCTTCTATATATTAATACGTGAAGCGAAAACGTCAAGTACAATTTCCGGATTAATGGGCGCACAGAGGAGTTTGAGATTTGGCATACTTAAAGTTTATATGGAGGAGGACTGCAGAAAAATAATATTAATACATAATATGCGTTATAAATAAATTAAAACAAATAAAAAATATTTTACATCAAACCATTTATTGTGTACCATAGAACGGTGAAGAGAGGGAAAACGTAATTTTAATATATCCGCGTAGTATGAGAAATATTCCGATAACCGAGGTAGGTAGGTAGGAAATATTCATCCTTTTTATTTCGTGTTCTGTGGTCACATTTAAATGTCATTGTGGTATTTGCGGCGCATGCGCAGCTGTTTAAATTCAAATATAAGAACATTTTAAAGGAAAATACATATTTGTATACCTACTGTTGCCGCCAATGTGATATCTATGCCTATAACCATACTATTTATTTATATTTTATACCTATCAAATGATTTTAATACACATCATTTTTTAAACTACTATACCTTATGTTGCCGCCAATGTGATACAAGCAAGGCGCGAAAGTTATCACGTGACCTCCGTGTGTAGTAGGCAGCAGTCAAAATTACTCCTATAATTCAACCACAGCGTGCACACCAAACGTATCGTCAAACCAATTTTTTTAACTATATATTTTTTACTTTTTCATCTTTTTAAAATAACTATTTATATCTATGAATCAAATGGCCTGGTAGAATATAAGATGGTGTCTTGCTCTACAATAATATAATATATTTTGTTTATTTAGTGTAAGTTGTGGTATTCAAATAACGTTTGTATGTAAATAAAAGTTCAAGATACCCAATTAAAATAGATAAAATAATTTATGTATTAAGCTATGTAAAAGGTATATATGTTAATGTTATGTAAAAGGGAAGCAGAATTCTTGGGTACTATAACAAAAATAATATGAGGTGGGAAAGTAATATTGTAAAATTTCTAGAAAGATATTAACATCAAAATGATAGTGAAAATCTTCGTATTTGCGTCAGGATAACAATTGAAACTTCCCCCTCCACCGCGACACCAATCATTTGTATAAATATACGATGTCCGTATTTGAAAGTTACACTTCTTCTCAAGCCTTACTTTACTACTGTACCAAGCAAGACATCTGCTTCTCTACAAGAAACAACATTGAATACAAAACAAGTTGAAACTATCACGCTGTCTTCTTCTTCATCTTCTGAACCTTCTTGGACATCCGTCTGCTTGGCGTTCCAGAGAACATTGAGCACAAACATTGGTCCTTCGAGCCGGATCTGGAACACCACAGTATCATGGACCAAGGAGCAGCTAAAGCACCATCCTACAGCAACAGAGATGACCGCAACAATTGGATACAGGCTCATATGGAAGCATCCTCAACCGTGCTTCGACTAACAAGAAATAGGGCAAGAATTGCTATTGAGAAAGCAAAACTGGAAGCAGAACAGAGCATTATCGAAGCAGAAGAAGCACACGCAAAACAATTGCTCGAATTATCCAAATCCAGGATAGAAGGAAGCATAGTTTCATCAAGGGTCCAGGAATGGGCAGATGAGTGCAGTAGAAGAAACGCATCGACACCACCAGCTTCAGAAGGAACACAATACCAGGATTTGGCGCAGCCTAGGGAGCAACTTCAGGACCAACTGCCTGAGGGGCAGTACATGCTTCCAAGGATGACGCAGACCTCGGACCAGCCGTCAGGAGGACGGCACTCGCAGCCAAGGGAGCAACTTCAGGATCAACTGCCTGATGGGCAGTACATGCTTCCATGGATGACACAGGACTTAGACCAGCCGTCAGGAGGACGGCATTCGCAGCCAAGGGAGCAACTTCAGGATCAACTGCCTGATGGGCAGTACATGCTTCCAAGGATGACGCAGACCTCGGACCAGCCGTCAGGAGGACGGCACTCGCAGCCAAGGGAGCAACTTCAGGACCAACTGCCTGGGGGGCAGTACATGCTTCCAAGGATGGCGCAGACCTCGGACCAGCCGTCAGGAGGACGGCATTCGCAGCCAAGGGAGCAACTTCAGGATCAACTGCCTGGGGGGCAGTACATGCTTCCAAGGATGGCGCAGACCTCGGACCAGCCGTCAGGAGGACGGCACTCGCAGCCAAGGGAGCTACTTCAGGACCAACTGCCTGGGGGGCAGTACATGCTTCCAAGGATGGCGCAGACCTCGGACCAGCCGTCAGAAGGACGGCATTCGCAGCCAAGGGAACTACTAAAGGACCAACTGCCTGGGGGGCAGTACATGCTTCCAAGGATGGCGCAGACCTCGGACCAGCCGTCAGGAGGACGGCATTCGCAGCCAAGGGAGCAACTTCAGGATCAACTGCCTGATGGGCAGTACATGCTTCCAAGGATGACGCAGACCTCGGACCAGCCGTCAGGAGGACGGCACTCGCAGCCAAGGGAGCTACTTCAGGACCAACTGCCTGGGGGGCAGTACATGCTTCCAAGGATGGCGCAGACCTCGGACCAGCCGTCAGGAGGACGGCATTCGCAGCCAAGGGAGCAACTTCAGGATAAACTGCCTGATGGGCAGTACATGCTTCCAAGGATGGCGCAAACCTCGGACCAGCCGTCAGGAGGACGGCACTCACAGCCAAGGGAGCAACTTTCGGAACGACTGCCCAGGGTGCAGTGTTTGCTTCCTCAAGGACCTGAGCGGGGAGACGAGCATCGTTGGCAGACACCTTCGACCTTCAACGAAGATCGTCTTGCAGACTGTATCGGTAAGGCACTATCAATTTATTCTCCCAGGCCAAAATCACAGGAATTACCTGTTTTTTCTGGAAATCCAATAGAATGGATATCCTTTAAATCCATTTATGAACATACTTCTTCATACTTAAATATATCTAATTGTGAAAATCTTTACCGATTACAAAAATTTCTTAAAGGTGATGCTCGGGAAGCTGTATCGTCACTATTATTATCACCACATAATGTTCCGGACATTATGACCACTTTAGAAAATATATTTGGCAATCACGATGTCATTATCGAACGCACAATAGGTGACATAAGAAACTTAAATAAATTAGAAGAACAATCCGGTACGGATTCTTTAATAAAATTCTCTTGTAAAATAAAAAATTTAGTCGGAATGTTAAATTCATTAAATAATATAGGACATTTATATAATCCGGAATTATTATCGTGTTTAGTAAATAAATTACCAAACAATTTAAGAGCCCTTTGGTTAATAGACAGCAACAGAAAGAAAAGCGGAAGGCCGGTTATATGTTATTTGTCGGAATGGTTAGAAGAAATTGTAATTAATTCGCGAAATTCTGGTATATCTGCATTTACGAGTTCACGTAATGTTAAGCAAAATGTCAATAAATATCAGGAATTTAAAAATAATAAATTTCAATACAAGCGTTCGAATGAAAATAAATACGTTTTAAATACAACCGATAAAAACAAAAACATTTTTTGTTTAATGTGTAAAAACACGCATCATATTTGGAATTGTGAGAAATTTAAAAGTATTTCCGTTCCCCAACGGTGGGAGTTTGTTAAAGGGAATAAACTTTGTTTTAAATGTTTGACCAAAAATCATTCACGTTTTTCTTGTAATGGTTATAAGAAGCATCCTAACAAAAAGTATAACAGCTTATTATACGATACTAAATCATTAATAACAGAAGAATTTAAAAGTTATGATGATGACAATAGTAATAATGAAACCGTCACAAATACATGGG
Source organism: Molanna angustata (assembly GCA_963576475.1). Classification (NCBI taxonomy): domain Eukaryota; kingdom Metazoa; phylum Arthropoda; class Insecta; order Trichoptera; family Molannidae; genus Molanna; species Molanna angustata. Next base: position 26,347,006 of record OY754970.1, read on the forward strand.
AAAAAAAGGAGATATTGCTAAAAATCGTACCTGTTTTACTAAGTGGTCCATCGGGAAGCATTGAAATATATGCTCTTCTCGATGATGGGTCTACGGTTTCCCTTTTGGAAGCAGAGATAGCTCAAAACATCGGCCTAACAGGTCCAATATCAAACCTAGAATTACACGGTGTAAATGATATGACATCGACCGATTCGCAATCAATACATGCACAGGTCCGAATTAAGGGGATAAATGAACCTAATACTTACACAGCAAACATTCGGACGGTCAGAAAATTAAATTTACCAGAGCAAAGTGTTGTAATCAATCATAAACAAATAAATAAAAATTGTTATCCTGAAAACTTTACGTTCTTAAAAAGAGGTGTCAAGCCAAAAATGTTGATCGGACAAAATAATTGGGAATTAATAATATCCCGTAGCATTAATCAGGGAAATAAAAGTATCTCAATGTCACATACACTTCTAGGGTGGGTACCTTTAGGACATATTCCTACAACCACAACCAAAGAGAACATTAGCTTACATTTAAGTGAACAAGACTCACAGCTCTATGAAATCATAAAAGAAAGTTTCAAATTAGATGACGTTGGTATTACAAATCCAAAAATATGTAATGATGATAAACGGGCATACACAATTTTAAATGAAACGACGACTTATAATAATACCTGTCAAAATTGGGAAACAGGATTGCTATGGAAATGCAATGAAAATTACTTGCCCAACAGCTATGAAACAGCTAAAAACAGATTGTCGTCATTGGAGACAAAAATGGACAAAAATAAAGAATTTTCTGATGCTTACTGTACCAAAATGAAGCATTACATAGAAAAGGGTTATGCGAGACCTTTTTCTAACAGTGAAAAATTATCAGATTCTCAAAAATGGTTCTTACCTCATTTCGCTGTATATAACCCAAATAAACCGGGAAAATTGCGTCTCGTATTTGACGCAGCCGCAAAATCAAAAGGAATATCACTGAATGATAGACTGTTGACTGGACCCGATCTTTACAACACACTCATTGGAATAATGTTTAAATTTAGACAGAAAAAGATTGCATTTACCGCTGATATACAAGAAATGTTCTTACAAATAAAAATCTGCGAAAAAGATATACCATTTCAATTATTTTTGTGGCGTGGTAACGATCGCTCTACTAAACCAGCTGTGTATGCAATGCATTCCATGATTTTTGGCGCCAAATGTTCTCCCTCGTCAGCTCAGTTTGTTAAGAATATAAATGCCGAAAAGTTTGAAACCCGATACCCTCAAGCTGTAAATACAATAAAATCAAAATTTTACATGGATGATTATTTAGACAGCGTAGATTCGGTAGAGGAGGCAAAAATATTAATAAAACAAGTAAGAGAAATTCATCAACATGGTGCATTCAAATTAACAAGTTGGGCATGTAATATTCCACAAGTTCTAGACGATATTCCAACTTCAGACAAAACAACGGGGCTAGTAAACTTAGAACAAAATGAAATACCAATTCAGCGAACCCTAGGATTACAATGGAATCCTAATACAGACGAATTTTCTTTTGACCTTAGCTTTAAAAAGATATCTAGCGAACTTATAAACGGAAGACAACGGCCTACGAAAAGAGAAATGTTAAAAATAATTATGACAATATTCGATCCTCTTGGGATACTATCTCCTTTTACGATAAAATCTAAAATACTCTTACAAGAAGTATGGAGATCGGGCATCGAATGGGACACAAAATTAAACGATCGAAATTTTTCGGATTGGTTAAAATGGTTAGAGTATCTCCATACGATAAATTCAGTAAAAATACCGCGATATTACGATATTTATTTTGGTGAAGTAGTTGATCGACAACTACATATATTTTGTGACGCAAGCGAGAAAGCAATATGTAGTGTAGCGTATGGTCGCGTACAAGACAAGGACGGAAATATTTCTACATATTTTATTGCCAGTAAGACTCGTGTCGCACCGATAAAATCTGTCTCAATACCAAGATTGGAATTACAAGGCGCATTATTAGGTAGTAGATTGGCTAAAACTATCTTAGAAGAACATACGCTTGTATTCAATTCAAAACATTTTTGGACGGATTCAAAAACGGTCATGTGTTGGTTAAAATCACACTCGAGAAATTTTAAGCCTTTCGTGGCGCATCGCTTAGGTGAGATAGAAGATCTCGTAGGCAGTGACTGTTGGAGATGGTTACCATCAAATGAAAACGTAGCTGACGAAGCAACGCGTGACGCAAATACCGAAATGGATCTAAGTCCAAACAGCAGGTGGTTGTCGGGACCTGAATTTTTAAAATCACCGTGTGATAAATGGCCGAAAGAAAAAGGAGAAAAGAACGTTGAAGTGAATGAAGAACTACTGGAGTTGAAACCTTCGTGTACATTAAATATACAAGAATATTGTTTTATAGATTTGAATCGTTTTTCTAAGTACCTACGCGTTTTGCGAACAGTAGCATACGTACTGAATTTTATTGAAAAATGCAAAAATAATACAATCAACTCGTCACCAACTGCAGATAACATGAAACGTGCCGAAAACATTTTATTGAAAGAATCTCAAAACAGAAGTTTTCAGAAGGAAATTGACCTCATAAGAAATAATAAACCTATACAGAAAAATAGTAAAATTAGAGAATTAAATGCATGCATAGATACTAACGGAATACTTCGAATACAAAGTCGAATATCTGAAGCAGAAGATATTCCTTTGAGTACAATATTTCCGATAATTCTTGACTATAAAGATCGATTATCGGAATTAATTGTAACGTATTATCATGAAAAATCTGGTCATGCTGGTGTCGAACACGTTTTAAATTCAATTAAACAGAAATACTGGATTATTAATGGTAGACAATTGGTGAAGAAAATTAATTTTACATGTCAACGATGTAAAAATGAAAAAGTCGCGCCAAATATACCTTTAATGGGTAGCCTTCCGAATGAAAGACTACAACATCATATTCGTCCATTTACAAATACAGGCTTAGATTTTTTCGGACCAATCAACATAACGATCGGAAGAAGAAACGAAAAAAGGTACGGAATGTTATTTACATGTCTTTCAACTAGGGCTGTTCACATAGAAGTCGCCGATTCACTAAGCACAGATTCGGCTATTTTAGGTATACGTAGATTTATCGCAAGGAGGTCCTGTCCGGAAGTAATATACAGTGACAATGGCACTAACTTAAAAGGGAGCGATAAAGAACTACGAAATGCCATAGACGCATTAAACAACGATAAAATATCAAACGAAATGTGCATAAGAAAAATTAATTGGAAGTTCATCTCACCTGGGTCTCCCCACCACGGTGGAGCATGGGAAAGTTTGGTGAAATCTGTTAAAAGAGCCTTATATGCTATTATGAAGGATCAAGCACCACGATCGGAAACATTACATACATTCCTATTGGAAGCAGAAAATATAGTTAACTCACGACCTCTCACTCATGTGTCTCTCGATAGTAAAGACGCAGAGACTTTAACGCCGAATCATTTTTTATTAGGCTATAATTATGATTCACCAGCCACTGGTTTGTTTGACAAAACTGATCTTTGTTTAAAAAAGCAATGGCGTATTGCTCAGTATTTTGCCGACCATTTTTGGAAGAGATGGATTAAGGAGTATTTACCGACTTTAATAAAACGACCTAAGTGGCATGAAAAGGTCCACCCCATACAAGTAGGTGATGTTGCAATTCTCTGTGACAAGTCGTTTCCGCGTAACACATGGCCGAAAGGTATCATTACAAAAATATTTCCTGGTAAAGATAATCAGGTCAGAGTGGTAGATATTACGACAAAAGCGGGAACATATCGTCGACCTGTGACAAAGATTGCCATATTAGATGTAAAATAAATATATTGTCGGCCTACTTTTAGTGAATTGAATTCACAGGGGGCAGTATGTTGCCGCCAATGTGATATCTATGCCTATAACCATACTATTTATTTATATTTTATACCTATCAAATGATTTTAATACACATCATTTTTTAAACTACTATACCTTATGTTGCCGCCAATGTGATACAAGCAAGGCGCGAAAGTTATCACGTGACCTCCGTGTGTAGTAGGCAGCAGTCAAAATTACTCCTATAATTCAACCACAGCGTGCACACCAAACGTATCGTCAAACCAATTTTTTTAACTATATATTTTTTACTTTTTCATCTTTTTAAAATAACTATTTATATCTATGAATCAAATGGCCTGGTAGAATATAAGATGGTGTCTTGCTCTACAATAATATAATATATTTTGTTTATTTAGTGTAAGTTGTGGTATTCAAATAACGTTTGTATGTAAATAAAAGTTCAAGATACCCAATTAAAATAGATAAAATAATTTATGTATTAAGCTATGTAAAAGGTATATATGTTAATGTTATGTAAAAGGGAAGCAGAATTCTTGGGTACTATAACAAAAATAATATGAGGTGGGAAAGTAATATTGTAAAATTTCTAGAAAGATATTAACATCAAAATGATAGTGAAAATCTTCGTATTTGCGTCAGGATAACAATTGAAACTTCCCCCTCCACCGCGACACCAATCATTTGTATAAATATACGATGTCCGTATTTGAAAGTTACACTTCTTCTCAAGCCTTACTTTACTACTGTACCAAGCAAGACATCTGCTTCTCTACAAGAAACAACATTGAATACAAAACAAGTTGAAACTATCACGCTGTCTTCTTCTTCATCTTCTGAACCTTCTTGGACATCCGTCTGCTTGGCGTTCCAGAGAACATTGAGCACAAACACCTACCTACTGTGAAACAATATAAATGGTAGGTACTTACACAATACTTTCATTTATAAAATTGACTTGCAATTCGAGAGCACTATATGATTCCAATACAAGAAGAATTAATGACAAACTTAACAGGAAAGAAAATTTTCACAGTAATTGATATGACAGATGGGTTCCATCAGATAGAATTGGATGAAGAGTCTTCATATCTTTGTACATTTAACACCCCCTTTGGAAGATATAAGTTCAACCGTGTACCTTTTGGTCTTTCTAGCATCCCTGAAATTTTCCAAAGAGAAAATACCAGAATATTTGGAGACATTGACGGAGTGTCAGTGTACTTTGATGACATAATAATTGCAGCAAATAATGATGAAGAACATGATCAAATTATTAACAAGGTTATGGAAAGAGCTAAAATAAATAATGTTAAATTTAATGCCGACAAACTTCAATACAAACAAAACGAAGTAAAATTTTTTGGTATGATTTTTACAGAGGACGGTGTCAAACCTGATCCAAACAAAATTAAGGCAATTAATGCAATTAATGAGCCTAAAAATGTTAAACAATTGCAAAGATTCCTCGGAATGGTAAATTTTTTAAATAAATTCATTCCATCTCTCTCTGGAGAAACAACTAATTTAAGAAAATTGTTAAAGAAGGGCTGTCAATGGCAATGGAACATAGACCAACAAACTGCCTTTTAAAATTTAAAATGTAAACTTGTATCAGCTCCGACATTAAAGATTTTTGATATTAATAAGGAAATAGTTATTCAATGCGATTTAAGTAAAAATGGATTAGGTTGTTGTTTAATGCAGGAAAATCAACCGATTGCATTTGCTTCAAGAAGCTTAACATCTGCAGAGCAGAATTATTCCATGGTGGAAAAAGAAATGCTAGCGATTGTTTTTAGTGTAAACAAATTTCATCAATATATTTATGGCCATAAAGTAACAATTAATACTGATCACAAACCACTAATTACTATAGTTAATAAGGATATTCATAAAAATACTAACAGACTACAAAGATTACAGTTGAAATTATTAAAATACGACTTAGATGTAAAATATTTACGAGGGTCGGAAAATTACATTGCGGGTTTATTATCTAGAGATTGTTCATTACAAGATGACTATCAAGAATTAAATATGTCAGACATAGTGCATTCGCTTTCACTAAACGATTATTTACCAATTAATAAAGCAATAATTAAATTAATTCAAGATTCAACTGCGAAAGATAGTACATTATCGGAAATTATAACTTTTTTAAAAGAAGGTTGGCCCAAAAATGTTAAAAATAACAATAACAATAATATTCAAAAATATTTTAAGATTAAAGATAATATTCATGATAAAGAAGGAATTCTATTTTTCTCTGATAAAATCATTATCCCATTTAATTTAAAAAATATGATGTTAAAAATATTGCATGGAGATGCAAATCTGGGAATTGGGAAAACTAAAACCAGAGCAAGGTCTACATTATACTGGCCTGGTATGTCAAGTGACATCGAAAAATTTATTCAAACCTGTAAAACGTGTCAAACATTTCAAAATAATAATATAAAAGATTCTTTGATACAAACTCCAACACCATTGTTACCTTTTCAATGTATAGCAATGGACATAGGAGAATATCAAGGAAAAATTATTTAATAATTGAGGACTATTATTCAAAATTTTTAGATATAATTTACATAAAAACTAAATCCTCCAGTGAAATAATTAAAAAACTAAAATGTGTATTTTGTAATCATGGTATTCCTTTAGAAATAAGATGTGATAATAACCCATTTAACAGTTTAGAATTTAAGAAATTTTCAGAGGAATGGGGATTTGCTATTAGTACATCAAGTCCTCATTACTCCAGATCCAACGGCCTTACAGAAAAAGGTGTTGGTATTGCCAAAAATATATTAAAAAAGGTTCATTTTGAGAATGGGGATCTTCATAAAGCATTGCTGGAATATAGAACAACTCCACTAGCCAATCTAGAGTATTCCCCTAGTCAACTCCTTATGAGTCGAATCTTGAGGAGCACTTTACCTATGTCGAAAGAGATCTTAAAACCAAAAGTTATCGAATTTGAAATAGTTAAAAAAGATTTTGAAAAGATTAAAAAGAACACTGAGGATCACTATAATATAACAAGGAATAGGAAAATAGTTGAATTTGAGCCGGGAGAAAAAGTATTAATGAAAAATAAAATTAAAAACATTTGGGAAGATAATAATGGATGTCTTTTTAGAAGAAACCATTTTTTCTTAAGAAAAAAGGTGGATAGGGAAGGTAGTAAAGATACTATTCATGTCAATATAAACGATAATAATAATGATACAAACTATGTTTCATTTCCAACTATCAACAATGATGAAAATCATGAAATTGTCCAAACCTCTAGATATGGGAGGGTTATTATGAAACCAAATAGATTTATGTGATTAGTGTAATAGGAATAAGATTGTTTAAAAATGCTAGTTTATAAGACTTTACTTTAAATATAATATAATAAAATTGGATATATAAATGTAAGTTAATATTGATAAGACTTGTTTATAAAAATGCTAGGACACAAGAATCATATTTGGAAGCGACTAAAGGAAGGGGTGTTGTGTAATCTATGGAAAATTATTATTGTTGGATTCGATGTGTTAAAATATTTAAATGTGGAACATTTATCATTGTTTTATTTCTATAATTTCTATAATGTTTTTTGCTGCTATGGTTTTAGAATAAACGAGTGGGTTGTGGCCAACACTAAACTCTCCACACCACAAATATTGACAATGAAATATTTTATTCATTCTAAATTTTACTACCAAGAATATAAATTTTCTAACGATAGTATATTTTCATGTTAAGATAGACAAACTATTAATGCAGTATGGTGAAGAATTATAATGTTGTATGAAATATTTTAATAAAAGCAGATAAATTTTGTTTTAAAGGACGTTAGAGCATTTTGACAATTTTGACACGTAATATCATATGAAGAAATTTTTGTTATTTATGGAAAGCTAATCAGTTCGATGTTCAAGCTCTTTACATTATAACATGAAGTCAAATTACTGAACTTTTCCATACATAAGAAATTTATCTTATTATATACATTTTTATTCATACTAAATTTTACTACCAGGAAAATAAATTTTCTATCGATAGTATATTTTTATGTTAAGATAGACAAACTATTATTGCAGTATGGTGTAGAATGCTTATGTTGTATGAAATATTTTAATAAAAGCAGATAAATTTTGTTTTAAAGGACGCGAAAGCATTTTCAAAATTTTGACACGTGATATCATATGAAGAAATTTTTTGTTATTTATGGAAAGCTAATCAGTTCTATGTTCAAACTCTTTACATTATAACATGAAATCAAATAACTGAACTTTTCCATACATAGAAATTTATCAAATTACATTTTTATTCATACTAAATGTTACTACCAGGAATATAAATTTTCTTCCGATAGTATATTTTTATATTAAGATAAACAAACTATTAATGCAGTATAGTGAAGAATGCTTATGTTGTATGAAATATTTTAAAAAAAGCAGATAAATTTTGTTTTAAAGAACGCGAGAGCATTTTCAAAATTTTGACACGTGATATCATATGAAGATTTTTTTTGTTATTTATGGAAAGCTAATCAGTTCTTTGTTCAAGCTCTTTACATTGTAACATGAAATCAAATTACTGAACGTTTCCATACATAGAAATTTATCTAATTACATTTTTATTCATACTAAATGTTACTATCAGGAATATAAATTTTCTTCCGATAGTATATTTTTATGTTAAGATAGACAAACTATTAATGCAGTATAGTGAAGAATGCTTATGTTGTATGAAATATTTTAAAAAAAGCAGATAAATTTTGTTTTAAAGAACGCGAGAGCATTTTTCAAATTTTGACAGGTGATATCATATGAAGAATTTTTTTGTTATTTATGGAAAGCTAATCAGTTCTATGTTCAAGCTCTTTACATTATAACATGAAATCAAATTACTGAACTTTTCCATACATAGAAATTTATCTAATTACATTTTTATTCATACTAAATGTTACTATCAGGAATATAAATTTTCTTCCGATAGTATATTTTTATGTTAAGATAAACAAACTATTAATGCAGTATAGTGAAGAATGCTTATGTTGTATGAAATATTTTTAAAAAAGCAGATAAATTTTGTTCTAAAGAACGCGAGAGCATTTTCCAAATTTTGACAGGTGATATCATATGAAGACTTTTTTTGTTATTTATGGAAAGCTAATCAGTTCTATGTTCAAGCTCTTTACATTATAACATGAAATCAAATTACTGAACTTTTCCATACATAGAAATTTATCTAATTACATTATTATTCATACTAAATGTTACTATCAGGAATATAAATTTTCTTCCGATAGTATATTTTTATGTTAAGATAAACAAACTATTAATGCAGTATAGTGAAGAATGCTTATGTTGTATGAAATATTTTAAAAAAGCAGATAAATTTTGTTTTAAAGAACGCGAGAGCATTTTCAAAATTTTGACACGTGATATTATATGAAGATTTTTTTTGTTATTTATGGAAAGCTAATCAGTTCTATGTTCAAGCTCTTTACATTATAACATGAAATCAAATTACTGAACTTTTCCATACATAGAAATTTATCTAATTACATTATTATTCATACTAAATGTTACTATCAGGAATATAAATTTTCTTCCGATAGTATATTTTTATGTTAAGATAAACAAACTATTAATGCAGTATAGTGAAGAATGCTTATGTTGTATGAAATATTTTAAAAAAAGCAGATAAATTTTGTTCTAAAGAACGCGAGAGAATTTTCCAAATTTTGACAGGTGATATCATATGAAGATTTTTTTTTGTTATTTATGGAAAGCTAATCATTTCTATGTTCAAGCTCTTTACATTATAACATGAAATCAAATTACTAAACGTTTCCATACATAGAAATTTATCTAATTACATTTTTATTCATACTAAATGTTACTACCAGGAATATAAATTTTCTTCCGATAGTATATTTTTATGTTAAGATAGACAAACTATTAATGCAGTATAGTGAAGACTGCTTATGTTGTATGAAATATTTTAAAAAAAGCAGATAAATTTTGTTTCAAAGAGCGTTAGAGCATTTTGACAATGTTGACACGTGATATCATATGAAGAAATTATATGATATCTATGAAAAGCTAATCAGTTCTAAGTTCAAGCTATTAATATTCTTCTATCAATATGAAATCAATGAACTGATCATTGCCAAATATAAAAAAATTCTCTTGTTACATATAAGTTTCATACAAATATCCATTAAATAAAATATAATTTTTGAAACCGTTGAATATTTTTCTTTTAACATTGACCAACTTTGAATACAATTTTATGAAGATTCTTGGTGTTGTATAAATAGTTGAAACCAAATTAAAATATCTCTAATTTCCAGGTCGTGAGAGCATATTTTCAGTTTTAATAGATGAAATCATAAAGAAACATTGGGAAAAAATGAACTGTTGTCTATGGAAAACTAATCAGCTCTAAGTTTATGGACTTAACACATGTGATATCAATATGAAGTCAATCGGACTTATAGTTTGGGCTGCAGAGAGGACACAAAAAAAAAACAACGTAAATGATGAATTCATAGAGAAGAAATCAAAAGTTGTCTATGGAAAACTAATCAGCTCTAGGTCCTTGCACTTTACACATATGATGTTAATATGAAGTCGATCAGACTTATAGTTTGGGCTGTAGAGAGGACACAAAAAAGATAAATGCTACGGCGTACAGCGTATACGCCATACACACAAACACATCACGACGAAACTCATAGTGTGCATTCTCTACATGATACCCATTAAGAAATTGATGTAAAAAAAATACGCTTAAATTTTGCGAAATCATGACTCTCCCCTATTCCATAGTGTGGAGAGTAATAATAATAAACTGTTTTTTCTAGTATATAATTTTTCTTCCGATAGTATATTTTTATGATAAGATAGACAAACTTTTAATGCAGTATGGTGTAGAATGCTTATGTTGTATGAAATATTTTAAAAAAAGCAGATAAATTTTGTTCTAAAGAACGCGAGAGCATTTTCCAAATTTTGACAGGTGATATCATATGAAGATTTTTATTGTTATTTATGGAAAGCTAATCAGTTCTATGTTCAAGCTCTTTACATTATAACATGAAATCAAATTACTGAACTTTTCCATACATAGAAATTTATCTAATTACATTTTTATTCATACTAAATGTTACTATCAGGAATATAAATTTTCTTCCGATAGTATATTTTTATGTTAAGATAGACAAACTATTAATGCAGTATAGTGAAGAATGCTTATGTTGTATGAAATATTTTAAAAAAAGCAGATAAATTTTGTTTTAAAGAACGCGAGAGCATTTTTCAAATTTTGACAGGTGATATCATATGAAGAATTTTTTTGTTATTTATGGAAAGCTAATCAGTTCTATGTTCAAGCTCTTTACATTATATCATGAAATCAAATTACTACACGTTTCCATACATAGAAATTTATCTAATTACATTTTTATTCATACTAAATGTTACTATCAGGAATATAAATTTTCTTCCGATAGTATATTTTTATGTTAAGATAAACAAACTATTAATACAGTATAGTGAAGAATGCTTATGTTGTATGAAATATTTTAAAAAAAGCAGATAAATTTTGTTTTAAAGAACGCGAGAGCATTTTCAAAATTTTGACACGTGATATTATATGAAGATTTTTTTTGTTATTTATGGAAAGCTAATCAGTTCTATGTTCAAGCTCTTTACATTATAACATGAAATCAAATTACTGAACTTTTCCATACATAGAAATTTATCTAATTACATTATTATTCATACTAAATGTTACTATCAGGAATATAAATTTTCTTCCGATAGTATATTTTTATGTTAAGATAGACAAACTATTAATGCAGTATAGTGAAGAATGCTTATGTTGTATGAAATATTTTAAAAAAAGCAGATAAATTTTGTTTTAAAGAACGCGAGAGCATTTTTCAAATTTTGACAGGTGATATCATATGAAGAATTTTTTTGTTATTTATGGAAAGCTAATCAGTTCTATGTTCAAGCTCTTTACATTATATCATGAAATCAAATTACTACACGTTTCCATACATAGAAATTTATCTAATTACATTTTTATTCATACTAAATGTTACTATCAGGAATATAAATTTTCTTCCGATAGTATATTTTTATGTTAAGATAAACAAACTATTAATACAGTATAGTGAAGAATACTTATGTTGTATGAAATATTTTAAAAAAAGCAGATAAATTTTGTTTTAAAGAACGCGAGAGCATTTTCAAAATTTTGACACGTGATATTATATGAAGATTTTTTTTGTTATTTATGGAAAGCTAATCAGTTCTATGTTCAAGCTCTTTACATTATAACATGAAATCAAATTACTGAACTTTTCCATACATAGAAATTTATCTAATTACATTATTATTCATACTAAATGTTACTATCAGGAATATAAATTTTCTTCCGATAGTATATTTTTATGTTAAGATAAACAAACTATTAATGCAGTATAGTGAAGAATGCTTATGTTGTATGAAATATTTTAAAAAAAGCAGATAAATTTTGTTCTAAAGAACGCGAGAGCTTTTTCCAAATTTTGACAGGTGATATCATATGAAGATTTTTTTTGTTATTTATGGAAAGCTAATCAGTTCTATGTTCAAGCTCTTTACATTATAACATGAAATCAAATTACTAAACGTTTCCATACATAGAAATTTATCTAATTACATTTTTATTCATACTAAATGTTACTACCAGGAATATAAATTTTCTTCCGATAGTATATTTTTATGTTAAGATAGACAAACTATTAATGCAGTATAGTGAAGACTGCTTATGTTGTATGAAATATTTTAAAAAAAGCAGATAAATTTTGTTTCAAAGAGCGTTAGAGCATTTTGACAATGTTTACACGTGATATCATATGAAGAAATTATATGATATCTATGAAAAGCTAATCAGTTCTAAGTTCAAGCTATTAATATTCTTCTATCAATATGAAATCAATGAACTGATCATTGCCAAATATAAAAAAATTCTCTTGTTACATATAAGTTTCATACAAATATCCATTAAATAAAATATAATTTTTGAAACCGTTGAATATTTTTCTTTTATCATTGACCAACTTTGAATACAATTTTATGAAGATTCTTGGTGTTGTATAAATAGTTCAAACCAAATTAAAATATCTCTAATTTCCAGGTCGTGAGAGCATTTTTTCAGTTTTAATAGATGAAATCATAAAGAAACATTGGGAAAAAATGAACCGTTGTCTATGGAAAACTAATCAGCTCTAAGTTTATGGACTTAACACATGTGATATCAATATGAAGTCAATCGGACTTATAGTTTGGGCTGCAGAGAGGACACAAAAAAAAAACAACGTAAATGATGAATTCATAGAGAAGAAATCAAAAGTTGTCTATGGAAAACTAATCAGCTCTAGGTCTTTGCACTTTACACATATGATGTTAATATGAAGTCGATCAGACTTATAGTTTGGGCTGTAGAGAGGACACAAAAAAGATAAATGCTACGGCGTACGGCGTACGGCGTACGGCGTACGGCGTACGGCGTACGGCGTACAGCGTATACGCCATACACACAAACACATCACGACGAAACTCATAGTGTGCATTCTCTACATGATACCCATTGAGAAATTGATGTAAAAAAAATACGCTTAAATTTTGCGAAATCATGACTCTCCCCTATTCCATAGTGTGGAGAGTAAAAAGAGGAAGGTTACTTTTCAACCTAAACTGACTGTCACACAATGTGTTTTAATTTATTATAATATTTAAATCAGTAACTAGCAAAACACGGCAGACGTTGTCTGTATACAATTATTCCTCAATAATCTCTGTCATCATCATCATTGGCACTACAATCCGCTACAGACCCTGGCCTCCTCCAGAAATTGTTTCCATCCCTCCCTATCGACCGCCAGTCTTCTCCAATTTATCAGGTCCATTTCTCTTATATCACACAGCACGTCGTTCAGCCATTTCAACCTAGGTCTGCCTCTACTTCTTCTGCCTTCGGGACAGGTGTCTAATACCTTTTTAGGAATACGGTCATCATCCATCCGGCAAACATGTCTAAGCCAACGTAGGCGATGAATTTTAATAATAACCTCTGTACCTACATAATATAATAAGTAGTGGTTTAAATGTGTAGGAATCTAAGTATGTGTTATTTTATTTTTGAAAATTTTTATCTAGAATCTTTAATTATAATTCCATCTTTTCAGTTCCTCCCGTCTCCTTTTAGTCCCTTTCGTCTCTTTTTAGTGTCTTCCATCCCTAGCTCTATTATAGTCCCTTTCGTCCCGTTCATCACGCTACCCCGTGTCTTTAAATGGATTCAATGAACCCGAGCAAAGTGTATCTATCCTCTACAGAACAAATTGGTACAATATTAGGTATTTAGTAAAAAAAAAATATATTGAGAGAAAAAAAAATAACACTGATCAAAGCAACGAGGAAAAGAAGTAGGGCACGAAATGATATAGAAGAAATATTTCATAAATAAAGTTCTTTTTGTTTACTTATTTGTACCTATGGATTGAGATGACGAAACTTCATCACGTGCTTGTAAAGAAGAGCTGAAAACTTCATTAGGTATTGTAAATGGGGAAAGCTTGTGTGGTACGTTGAGCATGCAGGTCGAAGTGGTAGACCGTGATTTGACAGGAAAACGACGTTATTTTTTAAATATTGTGGTGAATAAAGTAATGAGATAATATAGAGTAATAAAGTAATGACATAAATATCATAACTAATAATAAAGCAATGAGTAATAAAGTAATGACAGAAGATGCATGTCACGGATGATCTCGTATATTTGGCCAACGAATTTATTTCTACAAGTCGAAACATGACCGTATTTTTTGAGATTGTAAATGAACCTTAAGCAGCCCATTCACGATCGTATCATTCGGTGTCGCTCTATATGGACCGGCTCCATTTGGAGCATTGTAAAATTTTCATCACACGCACGGGCGCGCCATCGAGCCATCAAAATTAGTACCTACCTATACACAAGCGGTCGGTGTTTTCAAGTAAAAATGAGTTATATCTAATTCTGATGATGAGTTTTATACAACTGCTATAGCGGTTTTTTTATATATAACAATAAAAAACCAAAGAGAAAATGTTGTATTTTCGCATTCACGAGAATGTCAAACAGCTCGGCGCAATGAGATGGCGCAATGTACCACTGGTTTTCACACTCCACGAGCATGCCGTACCGACAAGATGCGCCGAGCCGTTTGTCGCGGTACTATGGAGTTTCGATAGTTTGGAATTCCATTTTGGTGTGTCAGGCCAATTGGGCTGCGCGAGTTTTGGCATTCACGAGCGCATTTTGAAGTGATAGCAAGCCATTTGGAAGGATGGCACGATCGTGAATAGGGGCCTTTAGACTTACATTCTCTAACCGATCCAATTTATTTAATAATTCTTCATTGGCATCAGATAACACATAGCACCGTTATAAAGCATTGAAAGGAGTAAAGATTTTTAGTGTGATTTTACAACCTTTTGGAAGGAAGTTCTTCAATATATTGAGAAAATACTACCTACAAAAAGGGTTTACTTGCATGAGAAATCTGCTCACGCCATGAGAGATCTTCATAAAAAGAATACCGAGATTTTTCACCATTTTTGAGAAGGATTACCTACATGTTGATTATCGTAGAGATGGGAGAGGTAATTTTTTTAGTTTGTACATCCATCAAGAACTAACAATGATAATAAATAGCCTGGGATTTAGACGGGTTGACAAGAAGACCGTTCTGAAAGGAGCATGACGAGACAAGCTGAAATTTTCTATCATAATACATAGGTATTAATAGTCACGGCGTTAAATTGAATATACAGTTGAAGATCATTTCAAAGAGATGGTACTGACACTTTAATTTATGAGTTATTGAGTTAATGAAGATGGAGAATAAAAGAGCAGACAAAACACCTCCTTGAGGGACCCCAGCCTTTAGACTGATATGATCAGATATATTATCCATCGTTTTAATGGCTTATTTGTCGAAAGAAGAAAGTTTAGCGAGTAAAATATCAAAGTCTGCTGAATACACGCACTACTGAAATCAATTAATGTGAGGATTGTTAGTTTTTTATCATTCATTGCACGTCTAATGTCAACAGTGACCATAAGAAGTGCTATGACCACGTTTAAATCCGGATTGAAAAGGGCCAAGAAGGGAATGTCTTTGAAGCCATTCATTCAATTATCATTCCTGATGAGTATACCTATAGCCAGTTATTGCAGTAGACAGTACCTAATTGAATAAATTGAAATGTCGGAGATCATTATGATGTGCAAAAATAAATATTAAAGTAGACTAATCAATTAAATAAAAATAAAGCCAAAATAAACAAATTGTGGATAAAAAATAAAAGGACAAATAAAATTGTTACCTATGCAAATAAAACAAGGACAATCGATATATTGAGTTATGGGATTTCAAATGAATTAATCAAATAAATCTAAAACTATTTCTGGTGTGTGCTGAATAAATTCACAAGTTTGAATGCAATTCCACAAATAGACAGATTTTCGAAAATTCAATACAGTCACTCAATAGAATAAATGAATAAATAATGATAGTGAAATTAATAAATAAAATAATGATATTAAAACAAATAATAAAATATTATAATAAAATTAATAAATAATAATAAGAAATAATTAAATAAATATATATAAAATAAATAAATATAAATAAATATAATAAATAATAAAATTAAAAAAAAACATTACTAAATTAATAATAAGAAAATATAATAATAATTAATAAATATAAAATAGGTAAATAAATCAACAATAAATAAATAAATAAATTTCTAGTAAATAAATAAATAAAAAAAATAAAAACCAATAAATAAATAAAAATAATTAAATAAATTTAAAAAATAAATAATTAAGTACCTTAATAATTAAGTAAATAAATAAATATAAATGAGTACCTACATAAATAAATATAAATACCTAATAGACATAAATAATGAATTAATAAATACTACCTACCTACACTAAAAAATAAATAAATACATAAATAAATGTTATTATTTTTCAAAAATATTAAGTATAAGTAGGTACCTAAGTACCTATGTATAAATAATGAATATTTTAATACTTATTTATTTTTGTAAAATAAACAGGATTTAACCTATAATTATTCTACACGATTAATATTAAAAAATAATTACATCACTGTGTATAAAATTACAAATTATTAAGTACAACAATTGACTACACAGGTGTATAGAACCAATGATGATTTGTATTCTTTTGCATAGAGCAAAAAAGATACTCTGGTAGTGGTGTGTTTTAATCTGAAAATTAATCATAGTTAGGTACATCTGCGAGAATGTAAGTAAATATTCACCATTTAGAATTTTATTTTTTAGAATAATTTAAAGTGCATTGACGCACTATTGCGTTAATGTACATACGTAAGGTGTTAGTTTTTTTGAATGACCGTCTTATGATAAATTTTTTTAGTCATCTTATATTACATTTAAGTCAAGAATGGATCTATAATGACGCCATTGCGCCGCGTCTAAACTACATAATAGCGGGCTGACAAAATTAGAAACGTTCATAATTTTGTTCACATGTAGGTATTGTGTAACACGAACACTTATTATTGTTAGGAGTTTGGCTTGCCGAGAACATTGTCTTGATGGGCTTAGTACGCGTCATCTATAATTTAGGTGCCACTGAACCTAGCCTTGCCTTAGGTATATCAGCTATGTGTGTCTGAGTTAGATAGGTGATCAGCAGTGTTGGGAAATTATTGTGCGTTTAACTAATACTTACCTACCGCTTTCAAACTATTCGTAGGTAATAGTACCTAACTGTCCGTGACTGAGTTAAGAAAATTTAGAAAACGATTTTTAATTGTTATACATCTTCATACATTACCTACTAAAATTAAAATATATATTACCTATCATATGCCTACTTAGGTATAGGTGAAAGAAACCGATCGAGGCATTTTTTAGTTGGAAATCGCCATCGCTGGACTAAGCCAGCGCTTTAATCGCTCTAACGAATAGGGTATCTATACAAATTGAAGGATAGCTACATTTTTAAATCAATATCTGCGAATATAAATCACAGTTTTCATAAATAGGTAGGTATAAATAATCATGAAAACTTTTCTTTGATTTAACTTTCTTGCATATTGTTTTTCTGCTCAGTGACGTATCGTTTCTGAAACAAATCAATAGTGAATTTACAACGAATGATTAGGTGACCTTCGCCTCCTTAATAAAAAATGGATGAAATCATATTTATCAGATAGACGTCAATCATGCAAAATAAATCGTCTTCTTCGGAGAAAATTAAATATGGAATACCACAGGGGTCAGTTTTGGGGCCCATTATATTTATTTTGTATATTAAAAAGCTTGACGATATTATGGAAAACAAAGGTTTTGATTCATATGCTTATGCTGACGATCGCCTCATTGTGAAATTCTGCACTGCTGAAAACAAGAATAGTCTTCTGAATGATAGATACCTACCATTGATTGCATTGAAAAAATTGCTTCTTGGATGCAGTGGCGGCTCTTGCTATAGGGCTCTCGGGCTCAGTCCTCCCAAATACTTTGTTCAAAAGATTCCAAAAAATGTATGTCATTAAATCTTGAGAACACATTGTTTTTCTAATTAATATTTGCCGTCTTACGCCTGTAGTATATTTAGCAAAAGTATTTAAACCTACCTGCTTTTGTAAAGCAAGCAAGATTCTATGAAATATTTCATTCCTCGGGCACAGTCGACTTGTGCCCGGAGAACCCATACAATTCACGCGATCGTCCGCTGCCGCCGCAGCTCACCGTACATGCTGAATGTATGCCGATTTCGAGCAAAACGGGGCAGTGCCCGCGAAGGGTTATAGTGCATTTTCATTCATTCATATTTTGTTGTACATTGCGATGGTCGAACGATAGGTAAGCAGTTGCAATTCCTTGAGGCTAACATTAATTGATATTATATAGTTTAAACTTCAAATCATCCAAAATATATTAGTATTAGATAGGTATTATTTTATTAGACATAAAATGTGTAAAATCAGGAAGCAATCTTGCGACTGTTGCCAGAAGTTTTTTTTTTTCAAATTTATGTGATAAATTCATTAGCTGTCACAAATTATTTTATAATTCTAATGTAGAGGCGTTTACATTGTGGAAATTCATTTTTATAAATTATTAAAATAACAATATAACTTTGTATATTTCCACTTATTTATTTTTATTCCACAACTAGTTTCAAGAACTACCGTTCTCTTCTTCAGGTGGGTATAAACTAAAAACTAATTTGGTGTGTTGTGTTATTAAAAATTAGTTTTTAGTTTATACCCACCTGAAGAAGAGAACGGTAGTTCTTGAAACTAGTTGTGGAATAAAAATAAATAAGTGGAAATAAACAAAGTTATATTGTTATTTTAATAATTTATTTTATAATTTATCGATGCATTTTATTACAAATGCATTTTATTACATTTTATTATGAACAGGACCAATGGGTCCTATAGCGTCCTCCGGCGTAGAAGTGGTTCGCGAACTCCATCGATTACTAACGTTATTTAAAACCCAACCAAATACTGCATAAATGATTAGGTTCACGTTATAATTTCCGATAAACAAGAGAACTATGGAAAACACTGATAATTTTTATATAGGTACGAAAATAATAACTATTATGTCACATATCTGCTTTCTGATTCCTGTAGTGAATTAATTTCTCTTCTAAGGTATACTTAATTATAATTTTGAGCCCTTCTAAGATTTAAGGTCACCAGCCGCCACTGCTTGGATGACTCTCTACAAGGTAAAATTAAACCCAACGAAAACAGAGTTTATGTGGGTAACTTTACCGCAACGACAGCATCTTATTGAAAATACTCCGGTTAACATTAGGTAATGGAGAAGCACTTACACAATCAAATACCTACCCTTATACTTCAAATTTCTAGGCTTCCACTTTCACAACAAACTTTCGCTGGACTTGCAAATCTCAAAAACTGTTAGCTCATGTTTCTTTCATCTGAGACAATTGTAAAGTACTTATCCGCCGGAGCTTACCCAAAAACGAAGCTATAAAACGCTTATTATAAATGCATTTGTTATGTCAAGGCTGGATTAATGTAATGCTATTCATGCGGGTTTGCCCAAGTATCATCTTGATAGATTACAAAATAGTACCTATGTATTCAACGCAGCTGCGAGATTGATTTATGGAGCTGACAAAAGATGTCATTTAACACCTCTTCTTAACGAACCACACTGGTTGAAATGTCCAGAACGAGTAGCCTATATGGTATGCCTGATGGTGTTTAAGGCTCTGAACGACTTGGCTCCACACTACATTCATGAAATGGTATCAAAATAACGTTCCTTCAGGAAGACAGCTTAGGTATATTGAGATCGTCGGGATCACAAAGTATCTACTCTTTTAAAGTACCTACTACCGGACAGAGTCGGCTTACTATGATCACGGTGTCATTGTGTCCTTTTAAAGAAGAATAAATTATCCCTTGACATACCTATGTGGAGCCCACAGAGCATTGAGACCTTCGGTAGACTTCTTAAAACTGCCTTGTTTTGTAGAGCCAACAAATAAACTAAAGCGCCCTTGGAGTGACATTGTATCACGAAACGGTGCATTATAAATTCTAATTATTATTATTATTGTTAATAGCCTTCTTCTTCATCAGCTATCCTTCATCCAGTAAAGAACATAGGCCTTCGCCTGAGACTTCCACAGCTCCCTATCCTGGGCAGACCACATCCATCCCCCTCCAACCACTCGTCTAATATCGTCAGACGACCTTGTTTGAGATCTTCCAACATTTTGCCCGTTCTAGGTCTGCATTCCAGGTTTTTTTTCTTCCATCTGGAGTCTGAGATAATATTTTTATAAATGATTCGATCTTGCTCATGACGTGACCAAATAAATTGGATTTTTTTCTGGTCTTTATCGGGTTAATTCCAATTCCCGATGGATAAAGTATTTTGTTTCAACTCTTATGTATGGCCATCCATTCTGAGATTCAAATTAGCAGTTTTCAGCACAACATCTCAAAGATATCCTACATGATGTTTAATTGCATTCTTTATCACACGATTCCATTGAAGGTAGGTATTAATGGCTTCAGAAAATAACGATACCTACATTTTGTTGATCGCCTAGTTTTTTCAAAACATATTAGCTGTACCTATGCAGAGATGTAAAGTAGGTACCTATTTGAAATAAAAGTAGATATTTAAAATGCAAATACACAATACTAAATACGTATTATTGGTACCTATTTTAAATACTTTTTCGTATAAAGTATTTTATTTGAAATACTTTTGATGAGTATTTTGTATTTTATACAAAATACTTTTTTATTTGTTTAGAACACAATCGATATAGACCATGCTACGAATCAAAATAACCCATTATAAATCAACATTAGGTAGGTACCTATGCTGCTTTAGTTAAATGCCAGGCAGTTCAGAATATGTCCTAAATCATGTGAGATATACCAATTATTAAGAGTCTACTGGGAAATCTATTTACTTCTCCCATGTCCAACAAGGTAGAATTCTTACTATGACTGTATTCAAGATATTTTGAAAGTACCTACAGGAGCATCAGCTACATGAAGTATTAAGAAAACTAGAATTGTCAACTTTTAAGGACAATGAGTTCAATTATCTCACCGAGTATGAGAAGCTATTAGAAGTTTATAAGGAGATAAGGAAACATTCTATGGATTCTTACCTACTGAATACCTGAATTGATGAGGAGGCAAATATTAAGTTTATTAAAGAATGATAATCCTAAATACTGTGGTATTTTTATTAATGTCATAGAAAAGACTAAGCGTTTTAATTATCATTTGGAGCTGGATAAACATACTGCAAAACATGCTATATTGGCCTGTATTATTTGTTGCTGGGATTCAAAACACAAAAAATAAAGAACGTAAAAAATCAGAGCATCAAGTTGAGATTGTCACTGAAATCTGACAGAAGAATAATTCATATTTATATTTTTATGGAAAGATAATCAGTTCTAAGTTCAAGCTATTAATATTCTTATATCAATATGAAATCAATGAACTGAACATTGCCAAATATAAAAAAATTCCTTTGTTACATATAGTTAAGTTTCATACAAAAATCCATTAAATAAAATATAATTTTTCAAACCGTTGAATATTTTTTTTTCAACATTGACCAACTTTGAATACAAGATTCTTGGTGTTGTATAACTAAATATACACTACTTATTTGTTGTGGTGAAACTCTTAGTAATTGTAAGTAAAAGATGTCTATTCTTTTACACTTTAATTAAAATACGTCAAATATACAAGATACAATTCAAGGTCAAATACTATTACAATTCACGGAGGTAGCTATCAACGGCGGAACGATGAATGACGCGCCGCGTGCCCATTCAAACACTATATACACACACAGACATGCTATCTCTTTCACTCACATATCTCACACTCCTCCACACTTAACCTCTGACATCCATCCCTTACACTGGCCTGCAGGGATAACCGATGTCCAGGATCGAGTGTCCAAGTGTTCCTCCATCCTGCCTCCAGGCAACCCTCCCGACAACCTGAAACAAGAGGAAACACAACTTAGCATCCGAGGAGTGAACTGGGGTGTCCGGGCCCAAACTCAAGCAATCCATAAGCTTCAGAGTCGAGACCCACAAGAACTATGAGAACAACTTTCTACCCCCCATCTGACCACTTTACACTTGTGGTTCTTAATTGGTTAACATGCCTTTTCCATGTGTAACTAGTACCCAGAACATTTACCAAGTAAATTGCCTTCCCAATTTTCCTAGTAATCTGTCCCAAAACCCATGTTGGTTTGTTTACTACCCTGTAGTCTTTTACCCAACATTTTTGACCTGTTTTCAATTCCTTCCTCTCTCTCCCTCCATAATAATAATGCTGCCTCTTTTGGCTTTTTAACAAGTTATGTCCAATAATATCATCATGATCATTATTATCATTACAATTAAATTCAGGAATGAAAATGTCAAAATTTGTCCTTAGTTTTCTACCTAACATTAAAACTGATGGTTCAACCTTTGTTGAAACATGCGGAGAATTCCGATAATCAACTAAAAAATTATCAATTCTATTTTCATAATCACTCATAAATTTTATATTATTTATTAATAATTTTTTTAAAAACATTTTACACGTTTTCACCGTGTTTTCCGCTTGACCATTGGAAGAAGGTGAAAATATTGGTGACGTTACATGTTTTATACCATGTTCAACACAAAAACTCTGAAATTGATTTGACATAAAAGCACTACCATTATCCGATACTATCGTTTTGACACATCCAAATTGACAAAATAATTTTTTTAATGCTTTAATGGTGCAAAACGCATTAATATTCTTCATTTCTAAGCATTCAATCCATTTTGAATATGCATCACATACAACAAGAAATGATTTACCTGCAATTGGTCCAAAAAAATCAATATGTATTCTCGTCCAAACCGACTCTTCCTTAGGCCAGCTTGTCAATACATTTTTTGGTTCCGATGCGGCAACTTTTGAGCATTCAAAACATTCACTAACTAATTCTTCAATGTCTTTATCAATTTTCGGCCAATAAACATAACCTCTTGCAAGACCTTTTGTCTTCACAATACCAAGATGAGATCTATGTAACATACCTAAAATTTTATCTCTCAAGCTTGACGGAATAACTACTCTATGATTCCACAAAATGCACCCTTTTATAATCGATAACTCATTTCTCTTTATCCAGAAATGCCACAAATCACTGTCTTTGTTAACTTTATCCGGCCATTTTGTCTGTAAACAATACATAATACGCACTAACACATCATCACAACTAGTTGCCACACTAATCTGCTCAATGTTTATACAAATTTGCTCACTGTCACATATTAAATTTAAATAATTATCTGTCAAGTTATCACAACTATTATCTGGTTCACTAACCGGTACTCTCGATAAATAATCAGAACAATTATCTTTAGACTTCATTTGCAATCTATTTGCTGCTAACGTCGGTATATTCTTTTTTTCACTAAGAATTCTCGTCAGTGGTTGGCTATCACCCAATAAGGTGAATTTCCGAATAACATTCCTACCTATTATTACACTGTTGCCATTGTTTACTACGAAAAATTCAATCACTTGTTTGATATTGTTGTATGTTACTTCCATTATACACATACCAATACATTTTAAAATACTACCGTCGTATGATTTCAAAATACTTGTCGGTTTATTCAATTTATAATTTTTAAACTTCTTAAAATAAATATCTTTCGGAATTACACATACATTAGCACCTGTATCAATCATCGCGTGAATAATCTGACTACCAATACATATATTAATCATGAATGGATTTACAATTTCATTATTACCTTCCGTATTGCAAACAACATTTACGTTCGTATTATTTTCCATAGTAAAAATACTATTTTTGCTTTTACCAAACTGATCGTTTTTACATGCTTTCGCAATATGACCCATTTTTCTACACTTATTACACTTAAAATTTTTAAATTTACAATCTTTAATTAAATGACTATCAGATAAACATTTTAAATTCCTATTACTAACATGCGGTGATACTGATCTATTCCTTTTCTTATCAACTTCATTGAAATTCCTTCTATGTGCACTATTTTTATTATACCTACTATTCTGTTTACTTTCGATTTCACAAATTTCTGATTTACAACTTTTTATCATATTTTTATTTTTTGATACCGATTCCAATACATTTGCATATTCAAGTATTTGAGAGAAACCCTTTTTCTCGTCCTCCAAATACAACTTTTCTTTTATTTGGCCTCAGACCTCATTTGGACAAAGACAGTTTAATTTTATTGCCCCTCGTATATTTAATAAACTAGACAATGACATAAAGAAAACACCACATCACAATTCCTTTAAAATTCATATAAAAAAATGGCTGATTTCCTCAGGCAGGCTCTATGCTGAGGGGGTTGTCCATCCTTAACATCTGACTTATTCACTTTATTCCTATATTTCCTTTCTTCTTAATCATTTCTTTATTTAATCTAAAACTGTACATCTTACTCTTTTGTAATCATTTTCTTATAACTACTTGATTGTAACATTTGTGCACTTTATATATTTTGTATCCTCTATATGTAAATAATTTGTATACCTTATTGTGTAAAAGTAACAGCCCCAGAACAGGTTTTGCCTAGTGGGGCGTTACTTACTTAACCTACATAATGTAAAAATGTCTTTGTATTAACAATAAATAAATAAAATAAAAAAATAAAATTTGACTATTACACAAACCGATAATAAAAATATCTTTCAAAGATTCTTCCAGACGATCATTAAATTGACATTTAACACTACGCTCTTTTAATTTACAAGCAAACTCTTTTACTGATTCATGTTCAGACTGTTTCATACAATAAAATTTTTCTCTCTCTATATACGGAGAAACAGTTTCATTACAAAAATTATCCAAATAATCAAATAATTTCGACAATTTTTCTTCAGTAACTTTTCTTGGTACACACAAGTTTTGTAATAAAACAAAAGTTTTTTCAGACAAAGAGGTTAAAAATTTTGCTCTCTTCCTTGATTCAGACATTTTTTCATCATCAGCTATGATGAATTGCTCAAAACGTACCCTGAACACACTCCACAAATCACTCTCGTGACTGAAAAGCGGTAGATTCCTTTGTTCCATATTACCGAAAAAAGAATACCTACAGACAAGAAAAGAAAAATACACTTATCTTAACTCGATCCTGTCCAGTCGCTTGAACCTGCACTACGGCCCAACCCTGTCTCTGCAGAAGTCGTCTCTGTCGAATCCTGGTCTTCCAGCTCTCTGGTCCTCTTCCGTTGCCTCTGCTCGACGCTCGTTCACAGCAAGCAGCCAATCCTCTTGTCCAATCCTTGTGGTCCCCTGGTCCTCTCTGATTCTCGTTCCCGTTGTCCTTCCTGGTCTTGGTCCCCTCTGGTCCCCTTGAAGTCCAGTCCAAAATCTCCCGAAGTCGTATCTCGAAGATCCCTGTCTTCTTCAGCTCCGATACTGCTTCCTCGAAGATCTTCTTTTCGTACACTACAGTGTCTATGTACACTTGTACGAACTCGTACCTCCAAATTTTTTTTCCACAGTGAAAAAAAATTATTGTCGTCTGTGTCGCCGAAAAAATTTTTTCTTCTCGAAAAATTCCCAATTTCTTCGTGTAGATTCGTTCCAGACTGCGCCAGTATAGTGTCCCTATACACTACTTATTTGTTGTGGTGAAACTCTAAGTAATTGTAAGTAAAAGATGTCTATTCTTTTACACTTTAATTACAATACGTCAAATATACAAGATACAATTCAAGGTCAAATACTATTACAATTCACGGAGGTAGCTATCAACGGCGGAACGATGAATGACGCGCCGCGTGCCCATTCAAACACTATATACACACACAGACATGCTATCTCTTTCACTCACATATCTCACACTAAATAGTTGAAACCAAATTAAAATAACTCTAATTTCCAGGTCGTGAGAGCATTTTTTTCAGTTTTAATAGATGAAATCATAAAGAAACATTGAGAAAAAATGAATCGTTGTCTATGGAAAACTAATCAGCTCTTATAATTTTATGGACTTAACAGATATGATATCAATATGAAGTCAATCGGACTTATAGTTTGGGCTGCAGAGAGGACACAAAAAAAAAACCAACGTAAATGATGAATCCATAGAGAAGAAATCAAAAGTTGTCTATGGAAAATCAGCTCTAGGTCTATGCACACATATGATGTTAATACGAAGTCGATCGGACTTATAGTTTGGGCTGTAGAGAGGACACAAAAAGGATTATCGGTAGGTACGCCATACGCCGTACGCACATCATGACGAAACTCACAGTGTGCACTCTCTACATGATACCCGTTGAGAAATTAATGTAAAAAAATACGTTTTAAAATTGTGAAATCATGACTCTCCCCTATTCCATAGTGTGGAGAGTAAAAATATTTAGTAGATAGGTACCTACCTATTTTGTATTTGAAATACTACAATTTAAAAGTATTTGCATTTTATTATCTATTTAAATACTTTTTTGAAAGTATTTGTTACATCATTGGGTGTATGTACCTACCTATATAGGTACTTACAGATTAACTTTTCATGATCCGCAATTACATTAATTTACGATGATTCAAACTAATTATACAATTTTTGATCGAATGAACAGAGTAGTTACACGATGTAGGTACCTACCTACTTCTAAAAATATTATACAAAAGTCTTGATCCATATTCACAAAGTGCTTCAAAATTATTTGCAGCAAATTGTGAAGTTGTGAGCTAAGCGAGAAAAGCCGACACTGAGTGTTAATAAGGTAAACAAACAATGGACGACTGGAATTCACTGAATCAACTATAATATAGGTAGATATATACGTAGGTAACTTACCGTATCCATTTCGCGGAACCGTTTCATGTCACATGGCTCTTCAATTTATATTGAATCAGGTTTCCACAAACATTTCTACTATAAACAATTTGTCTGTTGAAGCATTTTTGTCATTGTGTGGCTATATTGTCAATAATGCTTACCTAGATTTCAACACATAGGTAGGTACCTATTTACCATACTAGGTAGGTATAAGCAGAAACTTTTTTCTGTGACCAGCTAGGTGTATAAACTTCGACAGATTAAATAACAGTCACATAGTTGACCCTTATAATATCCCCCCACATGTGAGACCTAGAGAACGTCCACAATGAGGTACGTGGTGGACAAAGATAAAATAAATATTGAGAGAGGACTGAGAGGAGCAGCTTACTGTGGAGATGACCCAGGATAAAATGATATGGATATTGGGAGAGCGTAGGTACTGAAGCTGAAGTGTTGATTCCAGATGAACTGGGAATAGGCAAGGAAGATGAAAGCTTGAAAATTTTAATAGATTCGAGATTCGTATACCTACCTATGGTATTGAAGCAAATAAATTTAGAAGCATTCATAATTATCTGTAAGTCGAAACGTAAATTATATTCGAGTTCATATTTTTGTTTTTTGTTAGGGTATTATAATCATCCCCGGTATTCCGAGTAGGAGATCCGGAGACAGATTCAAGCATATGTTGGGCGTATCCTTGACAGACCGAATAAGAAACGAGGAAATAAGACGCCGGTCAAAGACCATAGACATTACAGAAAGAGTGAGAAGGCTAAAATGGCAATGGGCAGGTCATGTGGGATAATAGATGGACCCCCAAAATTCTGAATTGGAGACCCTATCATAAAAGAAGAAGTGTAGGGAGGAGATGGACTGACGATACTGTCGAACTGGTGGGACGTGGGTGAGAAATGGAAAACCCAAGAAGAGGCCTAAGTATATCCAGCAGTATAGAGTGAAAGGGGTTAAAAAGAAGAAGAAGACAATATCCTAACATATTATAGAACTCCATATGATTATTATACCTATCCATGACATGGAATCATGGTTCGACGGGACTTGCCCCCCAGATGTCGAATAGGTAGATATGTTTCTCTTTGATTATTATAAAGCAAAAAAACATGGATGGAACCCATCAGGAATTAAAGGAGGACGGAAGACTAGTATTTTTTTCCTAGATCGACGTAAAATATATTAGTAGGTAATATAATATTTTAAAGATTTGGAAAGAGGACTTGGAAAATAATAAAGCTGCCGATAACCACGAACGATACAAGGAGATGAAAAAGCTAGCTAGATCGGCCGTCGCTCAAGCAAAAGAAATGGCATCCCGGAAATTATACGAGAGATTGGAAGGAGCACCGAATGAAAATGCTATATACAAAATTTCCAAAACATCATCGTCATAGATCTACACTAGATTTGAAACACATCAGGTACCTATATCAAAGATGAGGACGGAGTTCTGTTGACATCAAATGAGGCAATAAATGAGAGATGGAAGGGGTATTACGAAAGGCTTCGATGAAGAATTCCCAAGAGAGGAGCTGCCTATGCTTACGCAAATACAAGGTCCACCTGATTCTATTAAACCTGATAATTTTGCTCTCCAGAAAATGGAAAATAATAAGGCCCTCGGTCCTGACAATGTGCCTGCTGAGATCTGGAAAATGCATGATAGGAAAAAATGCGCTTCTCTGGCTTTCAGAGTTATTCAATAAAATACTTGCGGTTAATAAAATACCACTGTCATGGCTACCCAGAACCAGTTCGGGTTTACAGCCGGCAGATCTACAACGGAAGCCATCCAGACAATAGGAGTGCTGACAGAAAAATATCGGTGTAACAAGGAAAATCTATACATGGTCTTTATTGATCTGGAGAAAGCCTTCGATAGAGTCCCAAGAGATCTTGTATGGACAGCACAGCGGGCACATAATATCCCGGAATCATACATCGCAATGGTGCAAGATATGTATGACGGGATTAACACAAGCGTGAGAGGCCCAGCTGGTAGGTACAGGTGATCCGTTCCACGTTAAGGTGGGTGTTCATCAGGGATCAGACTTGAGCCCACTTATTTTTAATCTTGTCATGAACTACGTCACCAAAAACATACAACAACCAGTTCCATGGTGTTTATTGTATGCCGACGATATTGTGCTGATCTCCAGAAAGGCTTCGGAACTCCAAGAGATCTTTGATATATGGGTGAAAGAGCTCGAAAGACATGAACTGAGAGTAAGCCGAACAAAAACCGAGTTTATGGAGTGTTACTTTGGAGGATCAGAAGCCATTGGACAAGATATACTTCTGGATAATGACATAAAGCTACCCAAAGTGCCGCACTTTAAATAGGTACCTTGGATCCATGCTGACGACAGATGCCCAGGTGGACGAGGATGTCAACCACCGCGTCAATGTGGCGTGGCTGAAGTGGAGATCTCTCTCTGGCGTACTATGCGACAAAAGAATGCCTATCCAAACTAAGGGCAAAATATACAAAACAGTCGTAAGACCTGCAATGTTATACGGGTCTGAGTGCTGGACAATATTAAAAAAGCACGCACAACAACTGCACACGACTGAAATGAAGATGTTGCGCTGGGCAGGTGGTGTGACACGCCTTGATAGAGTTCGCAACGAGTACGTCAGGGGATCCTTTAACGTAGCCCCAATAAAGGAGAAATTGAAAGAGGGCAGACAGCGATGGTATGGCCATGTCATGCGAAGGGAGGATACCTACTCCTTCAAAACTGTGCTCGGTATCCCCTCAAAACCACGAGAAAGAGGCAGACCGCCGGCGAGATGGTGGACGAGTATCGAGAGGGAGCTCCCAAGGTGTCCCACAGGAGACTACCCAGAGTCGCAGATCATGGCGACTGATGATAAGGAGGCCCGATCTCGGATGAACTGGGGTAGAGGGGCATGAAATGATGAAAGACATACCTCATTCCTCAGCGTGTTTTTACTTGATGTCCTTGTCTAAAGATATAAGATATACCTACCTACTTAACTAATATTTATTAGGAATTCTCGAGCAAGATTTTAAAAATCCAATCTTCAATCCAATTTATTTAATTTCGCCAAAAAATACGGATAATTTGTTTTCTTCTTCGTTAGTTTCAATCTTGGAGATTGGTTGGCAGCTAAGAGATGCATCTTTTCCTCCACTCCGCTCGGTCTTCAGCAATTCTCTTCAACTCTGATGTGTAAGAGGTACGCTTCATGATCTCGCACACCTGTTCTATAGTACCGGCGGGGACGCCTTCTGTCATTGCTCCCTCAACCATTCCCTCCAAGATGATGGGTAGGAGATCCTCGTGTCACAACACATGCATGGTCTATCCGAATTGCGCGCATTTTTGATATGGTCTTTACCATGAGCCTGGTTTCCTCAATTTTGCTGAAAACCTAACTATTCGTAGGTAATATGATCCCTCCAAGATAGGTAGGTACCTACCTACCTATGCCAAGTATTCGTCGGTAGGTCCATATCTCGAAAGCCTCCAATCTGTTACGACCTCTTTCACCTATGGACCAGCATGCTCACAAAAATATAGCAAAATACTCCACATAATATATCACGTATCTAAGTAAGTAGGTACCTACCTATGTGTTTGCTAGATCTTTAAGGTTAATTGATGGACTCGAAGATCTTGGGTTTTGTGTTGAATTGAATAATTCGTCATTCCCATCAATATTCAATGAAAATGAAGATGTTTTTAAAATCGTGAAAATGCGATCAAAAGTGACGTTCTTCTGATGGTAATTTGAGGATATTACCTAGGTTGGGAAATTATCCAATTATTTTATTATCAGTGTGTTGACGTAGGCCTTCCGTTAATTGTAAGTAGGTACCTACCTACCTAGATAGATAGGGAGGTACCTACAAACTAAAGCTTGACGCCAGAGTACCTAGGTACCTACCTATTTGTGAGGCACCACAGGCATCGTCTTACAATAGGGATTTCACTCTTATTTAATCATCGTTTTCGCCTTACTCTTGATACTTACATAACTAGGTAGGTAGGTACTTAAATCCAAATAGGTACAATTTAGAATTTTATTTCGAAAAAACACATTTTTATATTATTAGGTATCTCTTTATGTAGATAACTAGGTATAGGTACCTACCTACCAACCTACCTACTTATTCATTGCACCATGAAGAGTTTAAACTTAGACTTCTTACAAAAAAATACTTTTTTTACCTTAGGTCACTTAGGTGTTTGTAAAAGGAGCGTATGGCTACGATGAAGATACCTATTCCAATAGATATAAGGTATAGGTACACTGAGAAAACTGATATTCATAAATAACGTGAATTCAGCTTAAAGTATGGTGAATTCAACATAAGTTAGTGATATCATCAAAACTAAGATGATAATACGATTTATGATGAAAACGGCATATAAGATGACGTGTCAATGACTTTAGTAGGACGAGAATACATTATATGATTATGTTTCCTACTATTTATGTTTGCTTTCATCATATCTCCTATGACGTCTTATTATATTTCCTACTATTTTTCGGTGACGTTCTCTTATCTACAGTGACGTCCTATTATTATAGATGACTTCCTCATATCGCTTGTGATGTCTTTTTATGTTTCCTACTATTTTTCGGTGACTTTCTATTATTTACAGTGACGTCCTTTAATTTTTTCTACCATTTTTCGATGACTTCCTCATATATCCAGTGAAAAAAAAAACTCTAGAATCATGTTATTTTAATATTCTTTTAAAATGAATTTCCACAATGTAAACGCCTCCTAAAAATAAAACACAATCTCAACATTCTGGCCTGTGTCTGTCCGTCACTGAAGTTTTGTAGCGAGACTGCGAGACCGAGTCGACAACCGCCCTGCACCATGCCGAACAAATGAATGACTGATTGAATGAACGATGAGCAAATGAGAATATTGTATGGTGCGCTGTCATTATATTTTTGTAGGAAGCACACAAAATGATATGATTCCTCTTACATGAGATTCTGTAATCCTATTTTAGTATGTTTCACATAAAATAATATGACTGTAGTATAAATTAATGTTCCATACCTTAAAAAGTTTCACATAATTATATCACACTAAATTAGGGGATTTCATCGTATTTTCAGTGACACTTCTTCATAATAAACTGTGAAATCTTTATAAATACGGTGACTCGTCACTGTTTTTTATGATTATAATCTTATTTATGAATATAACGTAAATTTATAGGACAGTGGACTATTTTATATTCCATAATGTTGTGTAATCTATGGAAAATTATTATTGTTGGATTCGATGTGTTAAAATATTTAAATGTGGAACATTTATCATTGTTTTATTTCAATAATTTTTATAATGTTTTTTGCTGCTATGGTTTTAAAATAAAAAAGATGAAGGTTACTTTTCAACCAAAACTGACTGTCACACAATGTGTTTCAATTTATTATAATATTTAAATCATGGTGTCAGGTGTGTTAACAGTGTTAAATATATAAAAAAGGAAAAAAAAATGATAATATTAATTATTATACGGTGTCATAATTATGAACTTAATGGAGCAGATAAATATAAAAACATTCCAATTCGGCTCAGATGACCGGGCGGAAAAATGGCCACTTTGGAAACAAAGATTTTATATATATATATGAAGGCGTCTGGTAAAGAAAAATTAAAGGAAGAGGAGTTAAAAATTGCAATATTATTAAATGCAGTAGATGATAAAGGATTGGACATATACAATAACCTAGAAACAAAGTTCAAAGACAATTTAGAACACGTGCTGGACGCGTTTGAAAAATATTGCCGTCCCAAGGCAAATGTTTCATTAGAAACATTCAAATTAAATAATATTGTGAAAAAACAGGGAAAAACATATAAAGATTTTGTTACGGGAATAAAGAAGCAAGCAAAAATGTGTGAATTTAAGTGCAGCAAATGCAGTTGCAGCTACGAAGAAAGGATTGTTAAGGATAAAATTGTTATGGGTATTTCCGATAAAAATATGATTACTCAGCTATTGAAAAATCAAAATGATACCCTGGAGATGATGGAAGAACGACTATATATCCAAGAAGAATCAGAGTGTAGTACGGACAAGCTCGTAAAACAAGAACAAAACGAAGTTTATGCAACAAACAAATATTTAAAAACCCAAGAAGTCAAACAAGAAAGAAAATATAAACGTAAAAAATGCGGTACAATACACTGTTATGGGAAGAGTCCTGCTTATGGAAAAAAATGTAACATTTGCAAAAAATTAAACCACTTCAGTTACGGATGTCTTAATAAGAAAAATGTGAATAAAATGGAGATGGAGAATGAGGATGATGAGGTTAATTTCTTGCAAATAGACTCTGTAAATAATCTTAATGAATTAAAAAGGTCTTGGGTATGTAAACTTTGTATAAATAATGTATGTATAAATTTTAAAATTGACACAGGCGCAGATATTAATGTTTTACCATTGTATATTTATAAAAAGTTAAAATTAAGTACTAATCTAATTAGTTCAAAGAAAAACATAACGGTCGTATCGTATGGCGGTCATAAAATAATAACAAAAGGGTATGTAAAGCTAAACTGTTTTAATGAAATAGATTCAAGTAATCATGAAATAGAATTTGTTGTGGCTGACGTGACCTCGTGCCCCATTTTAGGGTTAAATACTTCTATTACATTAAATTTAATTAAAAGAGTTCAATTAATAGAGAAAAATATTAAAAATGAACAACGAAAATTCATAAATACAAATGTAGATATTTTTACTGGATTGGGAAAATTGCCATTTAAATACAAAATTCAGTTAAGAGAAAACTTTGTTCCTGTAGTTAAACCTGTTCGTAGAGTACCCTTGGTACTAAATAGTAGATTGAAGGAAAAACTTAATCAATTAGAATCTAATGGTATAATATCCAAGGTGAATATTCCTACAGATTGGGTTCATGACATAGTAATAATTGAAAAACCTAATAAATCTTTGAGAATTTGTATTAATCCAATACCACTCAATAAATTTATAAAACGAGAGCACTATATGATTCCAACACAAGAAGAATTAATGACAAACTTAACAGGAAAGAAAATTTTCACAGTAATTGATATGACAGATGGGTTCCATCAGATAGAATTGGATGAAGAGTCTTCATATCTTTGTACATTTAACACCCCCTTTGGAAGATATAAGTTCAACCGTGTACCTTTTGGTCTTTCTAGCATCCCTGAAATTTTCCAAAGAGAAAATACCAGAATATTTGGAGACATTGACGGAGTGTCAGTGTACTTTGATGATATAATTGCAGCAAATAATGATGAAGAACATGATCAAATTATTAACAAGGTTATGGAAAGAGCTAAAATAAATAATGTTAAATTTAATGCCGACAAACTTCAATACAAACAAAACGAGGTAAAATTTTTTGGTATGATTTTTACAGAGGACGGTGTCAAACCTGATCCAAACAAAATTAAGGCAATTAATGCAATTAATGAGCCTAAAAATGTTAAACAATTGCAAAGATTCCTCGGAATGGTAAATTTTTTAAATAAATTCATTCCATCTCTCTCTGGAGAAATTTAAGAAAATTGTTAAAGAAGGGCTGTCAATGGCAATGGAACATAGACCAACAAACTGCCTTTTAAAATTTAAAATGTAAACTTGTATCAGCTCCGACATTAAAGATTTTTGATATTAATAAGGAAATAGTTATTCAATGCGATTTAAATAAAAATGGATTAGGTTGTTGTTTAATGCAGGAAAATCAACCGATTGCATTTGCTTCAAGAAGCTTAACATCTGCAGAGCAGAATTATTCCATGGTGGAAAAAGAAATGCTAGCGATTGTTTTTAGTGTAAACAAATTTCATCAATATATTTATGGCCATAAAGTAACAATTAATACTGATCACAAACCACTAATTACTATAGTTAATAAGGATATTCATAAAAATACTAACAGACTACAAAGATTACAGTTGAAATTATTAAAATACGACTTAGATGTAAAATATTTACGAGGGTCGGAAAATTACATTGCGGGTTTATTATCTAGAGATTGTTCATTACAAGATGACTATCAAGAATTAAATATGTCAGACATAGTGCATTCGCTTTCACTAAACGATTATTTACCAATTAATAAAGCAATAATTAAATTAATTCAAGATTCAACTGCGAAAGATAGTACATTATCGGAAATTATAACTTTTTTAAAAGAAGGTTGGCCCAAAAATGTAAAAAATAATAATAACAATAATATTCAAAAATATTTTAAGATTAAAGATGATATTCATGATAAAGAAGGAATTCTATTTTTCTCTGATAAAATCATTATCCCATTTAATTTAAAAAATATGATGTTAAAAATATTGCATGGAGATGCACATCTGGGAATTGGGAAAACTAAAACCAGAGCAAGGTCTACATTATACTGGCCTGGTATGTCAAGTGACATCGAAAAATTTATTCAAACCTGTAAAACGTGTCAAACATTTCAAAATAATAATATAAAAGATTCTTTGATACAAACTCCAACACCATTGTTACCTTTAATAGCCACCATACAAGATGGGGATACCAATCTTCAGATCCCAATGGAGATCAGTTAGCAGAGTGGGCAGACTACAACAATAAATATCTTGTTTTTGACGCTAAAGATAAAGGCTCCTTCCACTCAGCACGCTGGAACACGTACACCAATCCTGACCTCTGCTTTGTTTCTACGGACGAAAATGCAATTCCCATACCAACAACAAAACGAGTACTCCAGGGGTTCCCACATAGCCAACATAGACCAATTATCATCACTATTGGAATAGCTATACCAGTAGTAAATTCTAAACCAATAGCCCGATGGAACTTCAATAAAGCAAATTGGGCAGGCTTTGCTTCGGAATGTGATAAAAGTATAAGGTTTATCCCCCCTAGAGCTGAAAACTTTGAAAGATTTACTAAACTGTTAATCAGTACCGCTAAAAAGTTCATCCCTAGGGGATACCGTAAAGAATACATACCAGGATGGAACGAAGAGACCCAAAAACTATATGGTGACTACACAAAAAATGGAAACCAGTACCTTGCTACTGCAATACTCAAATCCTTGGACGAAAGCCGCAGAAAGAAATGGATGGAGACCATGGAAAGCCTTAATTTCAAAAGAACAAGCAAAAAAGCGTGGAGACTTTTAAAAAATCTTGGTAGTAGCCAGCCAAGTAAACCAAACAACTGCATCATTAATCCAAATTTAATTGCTAACAAAATAATAACTACTTCAAAAATCGCTGGAGACAAGCACTTTTCTCAGCTCATCCGAAAATCTCTTACATCAAAAAAGCAAAACCTTCAATCAAATACCACATATTGCAGACCATTTGAACAAGATGACCTTGAAAAAGCAATAAAAATGCTAAAAAAGGGAAAAGCCTGTGGCCTTGATAATATATTTCCAGAGTTTATTACCTACGCAGGACCAAATATCAGACACTGGCTCCTGAACTTCTATAATGACATATTATCAACAGGAAAACTACCCAAAGCTTTCAAGAAGTCGAAGATAATTGCTGTACTTAAACCAAACAAATCTCCAGAGGCTCCCGAAAATTACCGTCCTATCGCCCTTCTCAGCATCTGCCTCAAAGTGTTTGAAAGACTGATATACAACAGAATTATGCCAGATATTGATAAAATAATACCCATTACCCAAGTAGGATTTCGAGCTCACCGTAACTGTTGTGATCAAGTACTGGCCCTAGCCACACACATAGAAAAGGGCTTTGAGAAGAAGCTGAAAACTGGGGTTGCTTTCATAGATTTAACAGCAGCATATGATACTGTTTGGAGACAGGGACTCCTTTCCAAACTTGCGGATGTAATTCCCTCGAAGGCTATGTTTACTGTTATAAACAACATGCTGAGTAATAGACAATTTACTGTTCACTTGGGAGATAAGATTAGTAAACCACGAATGCTCAACAATGGACTACCTCAGGGATCAGTTCTTTCCCCACTGCTTTTCAATTTGTATATTAGTGATATCCCATCAACACAGTGCAAACAGTTCTCATATGCAGATGATCTGGGCATAGCTACACAAAAACTGTCTTTTAAAGAATGCGAAGTTCAACTTGAATCAGACCTTCAAAAGTTACAGAGCTACTTTTATAAATGGAGACTTAAACCAAACGCAAATAAAACAGACTGAATAAAACATACACTTCTGCGGAAGTAGACTCACCCACAACCACCAACCAGTATACTTAGGAATCACACTAGACAGAACTCTAACATTCAAAAAACACCTGGAAAAAACAGCTGCTAAACTAAAGTCCAGAAATAACATCATCCATAAACTGGCAGGAACAACTTGGGGGGCTAGTGCAACAGTCCTTAGAACATCTTCACTTGCCCTTGTATATTCGGTAGCAGAGTACTGTGCTCCTGTATGGCTCAATAGTGCACATACAAAACTAGTTGACACTCAATTGAATGTGGCCATGAGGACCATTAGCGGCACCATCCGGTCTACCCCAATAAAGTGGCTTCCTGTGCTCGCACATATACCTCCCCCTGACGCAAGAAGAAAATTCTCCCTATTTAATCTATGGAAGAGAATTTGTGACAATGGCGCTTTGCCAATCCACAGTGATGTTCCGTCTGAGGGACAGCAAAGACTTGCTTCAAGGAATCCAGCAGCGAAACTCGGATGTAATCTTGTTAGTGAGGACTTCAGCCTGAATGAGACTTGGCACAGTGACTGGGTAAGCTCCAACTTGGATGTTAATAAGTATATGGAAACTCCAACGAAGATACCTCCAGGTTTCGAGCTGCCAAGAAGGCTGTGGACCTCCCTGAATAGGATCCGCACTGGACATGGACGCTGCAACTACCTTATGGCAAAGTGGGGCATTGTTCCATCCGCACAATGCGATTGTGGCCACCCCTTTCAAACAATGCAACACATATTGGAAGAATGCAGCGTCCATGCATATGAAGGCCCAAAGTCGGACATTTGCGAATTGACACCAGCATTTGTGGATTGGCTCGGAGCCCTCGACGTGAATGTGTGATTGATATATCGTGCTGTTTTGTGTTTGCCTGCTGTCAGTGCTGTGTTTTGTTCATTTTGACTAACATTTGATTCACTAGTATCATACGATAAATAAATAAATTGTTACCTTTTCAATGTATAGCAATGGACATAGGAGAATATCAAGGAAAAAATTATTTAATAATTGAGGACTATTATTCAAAATTTTTAGATATAATTTACATAAAAACTAAATCCTCCAGTGAAATAATTAAAAAACTAAAATGTGTATTTTGTAATCATGGTATTCCTTTAGAAATAAGATGTGATAATAACCCATTTAACAGTTTAGAATTTAAGAAATTTTCAGAGGAATGGGGATTTGCTATTAGTACATCAAGTCCTCATTACCCCAGATCCAACGGCCTTTCAGAAAAAGGTGTTGGTATTGCCAAAAATATATTAAAAAAGGTTCATTTTGAGAATGGGGATCTTCATAAAGCATTGCTGGAATATAGAACAACTCCACTAGCCAATCTAGAGTATTCCCCTAGTCAACTCCTTATGAGTCGAATCTTGAGGAGCACTTTACCTATGTCGAAAGAGATCTTAAAATCAAAAGTTATCGAATTTGAAATAGTTAAAAAAGATTTTGAAAAGATTAAAAAGAACACTGAGGATCACTATAATATAACAAGGAATAGGAAAATAGTTGAATTTGAGCCGGGAGAAAAAGTATTAATGAAAAATAAAATTAAAAACATTTGGGAAGATGCAGTCATAGTTAAAAAACATCAGTCCCCTAGATCTTATATAGCTAAACATAATAATGGATGTCTTTTTAGAAGAAACCATTTTTTCTTAAGAAAAAAGGTGGATAGGGAAGGTAGTAAAGATACTATTCATGTCAATATAAACGATAATAATAATGATACAAACTATGTTTCATTTCCAACTATCAACAATGATGAAAATCATGAAATTGTCCAAACCTCTAGATATGGGAGGGTTATTATGAAACCAAATAGATTTATGTGATTAGTGTAATAGGAATAAGATTGTTTAAAAATGCTAGTTTATAAGACTTTATTTGTTGGATTCGATGTGTTAAAATATTTAAATGTGGAACATTTATCATTGTTTTATTTCAATAATTTTTATAATGTTTTTTGCTGCTATGGTTTTAAAATAAAAAAGATGAAGGTTACTTTTCAACCTAAACTGACTGTCACACAATGTGTTTTGATTTATTATAATATTTAAATCACATAATGTTATTATTTGAGAAAGGAAACTATTATTTAATGTGATAAATTTTTAAGATGATGAGCATCATAATACTTCGTTATTTACTTAAATAATTCGATTCCATCTTACACATTTCAATGATAGCGTAATATTAAATGATTATTTCATTATTTTAGGTGACCGCACCTATTTTATACTTACGTCATGATATTTGAAGATTACACCAAATTGACATTTTTTTCAGTGTAATCATGATTAAACATCGAAAACACTGCCTTCTGTATGTTTAGGTGTAGATAGGTAGGTAAGTAGGTAGGTACTTATTGGTATGGTGTCTGTGTCAGTATCAGGTAAAGCTGTGGTGTGCGGTGAAGGGCATTTTTCATGCACGAGACGAACGGGACGGTTGATTGACGGCCTTCGGTCTCCGCCCCATCACAGATAGGTACCTACCTACCTACCTACCTACAATAGATAGGTAAGTACCTACCTATAGTGCCACCCCCACCCCTCACTATCCCTTGCCCTTCATCGACAAAAAATAAATTCTAATTTACGTGGGTACCTCTACCTTATAGTAGGTAGGTACCTACCTATGTAATTAACTAATTCCTCATAAGAAAATTGTTCAGCAATGGGTTTCACCACCCATTCAGTATGTTGCCTTTTTAGGTGAGACGAGACTGGTGTGTGTGGGAACACACGCATGTGTCGTGCTTACTTTTATATCTAAGATAATGCACACCCGCTCACCTGACGCTGGTTTCACCGTGTTGCGGGATATGCCGTGATGGTACCTATGAATGAACTTAAGAAAAAGTAGATAGGTAGGTACCTACCTACTCAATTAGCTGTAATTTTTTGGCACTTTTACAAATGCTGAAATGTTTCGAATGAAAACTTGTTAACTAATTTTTCTTTGTAAGTATCAAATATACCTAGATAGTACCTAGGTAAGTAGCTAGGTAGGAACTTACATGGGAAGTCTCTGTACCTACCTACCTACCTAACAGATGGATATTTTTATTCGATAAATTAAAAAATAATTCGTAGCTACTTATCTAAAAATAATAGGTAAAGAGAGAGAAAGAAAAAGACAGATTGAAATGATCTTTTTTGAATCTGGAAATTTGGACTAGATAGGTAGTTAGTAGGTAGGTAGGTATGTAGGTACCTACCATTAGGTACATATTGGATTCAATACCTACCTAATTAGGAAGCAAAGACAATAATTTCCTTGATTTTTATTGGCTTTGTTGTGTCTCTCCCAAAGATTTCCATAGGTATAATATACCTACTTAGATGGAGTAGGTACTCCTTGAGTGAGTCATGGTAGGTAGGTATATCGCGCGTTTGATTTCTTAGTTGGCAATATATTTCAGTTTTCCATGCATGTCTACACTTCCTAGATACCTAACTGTTCTCTAAATCTTAATGAACAAAGGGTTTTTTTCGACAAATAAATCCGAAAACAATTCACATTATTCGTTTTTCTCTATAGAAAAACGATGTGGTCTGTCCACCTTGTTATCAAAAGTCCTGCGGAAAAGATCCTCACTTCGATTCATACAAAATTTGCTCACTGCGACATCTAGTAGATAGGTAGGTACCTATATTATATGAAAATCTATGGTCTTTCCTCAAACCTACATCGTTTGAAAATCGATTGTATTTTTGTGTTTGATTTTTTTTTATTTTATACGAGGTCTACTTTATTTTTACAAATCACCCTCAATTTGGGTGGGTTGCCTTATTAATAAAAAAAATACTTTATTTTTATGCAGATATGTTGCCACATTCTGGAGACATATGTATACCTATGTGATATTAATCGCTTCGCAGATTCAGACTGAAAACACAATTAACTGTGTGTCCAGTGGCGGCTGGCGACCTAAAATATTAGAGGGGCTCAATTTTTTTCTTGAAAGGAAATGTGTATTTAAAAGGAGAAAATATTCAGTAGGTAGGTACACTTGTGAAATTTCGACAGAGGTGAAAAAATATTATTTTCATGCATATGCATGATCAGTGTTTATCATCATTCTCCTGTTAAGCTGCAATTACAATACCTGAAAGAAAGGGGGGTCGGGTGGATCATATATCATACATGTCATGTTGGATTTAGTTGTTTTTGTCAGAGTCAGAATTAAATACCTACATCAGAATTATTGTCAAAAAGTAAGCACGGACAACAACATTTCACTGCGCCCGCAATACACATTCTTTTCACTACACCTGCAAAGCCATGACGTTTTTTATTACAAATTCATCTTAAAACTTCGAATATATTTACGTGATTTAGGGGAGACCCGCCTAAGTTGGCGATGTTAAGGGATTTGTAAGATATCACCTTTGATGGAATGTTTATTGAAAAAAAAAATGTTTACTATATTGTAGATAATATATTTGCCTACAATAATACAAACATTATTTTTTGCGAAAACATAAGGATTTATAGATAAATTGTATTTTAAAAACATCCTCAAATTCGTCATCTTACCCGTATAACGGGTAAGATGACTATGTGCATAGGGAAAGTTGACGAATTGCATCACAGTATGGGTTCTGTCTTACAATTCTAGATTAAATTAAACATTTAATTACGAGTTGACACATAATATCACACATACCTATGTACCTAAATAATTTCAAAAAGTCAACATGAAATCAGGAAGTCTCTTTCCGTCATTATTTCATATGTGTACGGCATTTTATCTAAATTAAAAATTAAAGATTAAATTTAAGTCAATAAAGATATATAGCTATTTACATTATATGTATTTAGGAATATATTTAGAACATAATAATTAACTATTATAAAAAAAAATATTAAAGATAACTGCTTCACTAGACAGTCTGTTCCGAAGCAATTACTTACCTACCTGTAAAGTGTATAAAGTTATTACATTTTATAATACATTTTATAATACAACATGTAGGTATATGTATTGATCAACCTTAACAATAAAAAAAGTTCACAATAGAAGATGACAACCAAACATATAATATATTATACTATGCAGGGTAAGATGACGAATTCGTCAACTTACCCGAGTCATCTTTCCCGTGAGTGACATTAAAAAAAATATATACAAATATAATTCATAAATATAATATTAATGATTTAAATTTACTTACAGGATATAGTAAATACACCTTTATTTCAAATATGTACAGTTTTTTGTTTAAGTATAGGTACCGATATTTTTTAAAACACTATTTTTAAACACTGTTTTTTTACATCAACGACTCAAAAAACAACAAACTCATGCAAAAACTTTGCCGAAACGAGACAGACTGATTTGATCCATAGTCAGTATACTATTCTTTATTCTTTTCATCGTATACTGTATTCTCACTTACCTACGCATTACACAGAAAAAAACAGCATTCGTCATCTTAGGCACTTCGTCAACTTTGGCGGGTCTACCCTACAAAAACTAATAATTTGAGATAATGAGATGATTGGCCGGAAGGCCCTTATTTTTTCACATTCACACGATCATCGTAATTTAAGTAACGCGAAATTAAATTATGTATACTATTCACCGTGTACTATTGTCAAAAATTATCATTAAAAATATTAAATTAACCGTATTTCATCATTCTGCAAACACAACCACAACACAACATGCAAAATGGCGCGCTGTCATCTGTCATCAACGGCCTTCAGCACTCCAGCTGACCGCTTATTGCGAAGTGCGCAGACGCTAATATTAGTTGTGTTCATAAATACACTAATTCATCTACAACTTACTGGAAAGAGATATATTCCGGTAAATTCATGAACATATATAGGAACGTGCCCGAGAGCTCCATACATTTCGCATCATATTTTACTACGGCATTGGAATCAATTATATGAGTTTACATACAGTTCTTCGGACGCAAGAACATTGTGCCCGCGGAACAAAATTTTTCATAGAATCTCGCTGTATGAAACGAACTATTGCAGTATTTTACTATTACAACCGTAAGGTGGAAACACATTTATTTTTAAAAAAAAATAATGAATTTCCAGAATTAATTTAGCAAAATTTACAAAAAGATGTATAAATAAATAAATATTTTTTGGAAGCTATCGAA
This sequence comes from Molanna angustata, assembly GCA_963576475.1. Taxonomy (NCBI): domain Eukaryota; kingdom Metazoa; phylum Arthropoda; class Insecta; order Trichoptera; family Molannidae; genus Molanna; species Molanna angustata. The sequence continues at coordinate 26,390,754 of OY754970.1, forward strand.
CAAAATTTTTGGGAGGGCTCAGCCCGAGAGCCTCTTTGGGGGAGCCGCCACTGTGTGTGTCTAACCAGCAACCCTCGGCTCAGGGTTTAGATATCTTACCAATTGAGCCTCGAAGGCCGACAATTGGAAATTTTGTTAACTACAAATGAAATTTTTATGAAGCAAAGACGGTAGATAATACGGAACAGTGTGCGCTGGCGCAGTGTTGGTATTGATCGTCCGCCGGTCCAAATTAACCCGGCCGCCAGCTTCTCTTCAACAATAAATTATCAACTGCATTGGGTAAAACTTTTTTTCGATTTCATGTTTTCACGATAATATCTATGTTTTCTTCTGAATTGGAAGAAATATAAAAGTAGAAAAACTTTAAATATTCTCAGAACAATAAAGTCGTTATTTGTAGAAACCTTAATTATTTTGGAAAAGCGGTGTTATTTTTTAAAAAATCGCTTAAATATTTATGTAAAATGGTAACATGTTCAAGAAATAAATATTCTGCTCAAATACCTACTGTTAAATATCCTAAACATAATTCAATAGGTTCTGCCTTCATCTTCATAAATCTGAGATAGGTAGGTACTTACCTACTCAACCATAGCTTGGTGCCATTCATCATTTACATATCAATTTTATGGGTTCAAATACCTAACTGAGAGTTCACTTTATACTATAGTGTTTTTTTTTAATTATTTCTGTTAGGTATTTTTTTTTTCATTTAATAAAATGAAACCTTTAGAACAAATTGGAAAATTTCTGCCTCAGAAAAGACTCGTCTAGTGCGACAGTAGGTACCTACATAAATTTCTAAATATGTCTTTTTTAATATCTATGGTTCCTTCTTTTATTGTAATTTGTAAAAATAATTGAAAATGAATCATTTAATTTCATACTTTGTAGGTACCAAGGTACTAAGAAATGTAGGTAGGTATATAGGTACTATAGGTATAGGTACCTATATTAACATTGCAGAAATCAACACATTATTTTGATTTGCAAGTATTTTTACTAGGTATAGGTATAATATGAAAATATGCTTAGGTAAATAATTTCTATAATAAAGATTTTAAATTGTTTAAAATTATACAAAAAAACACACATAGGTAAATGGTTTCAATCTTATCTCACAGGACGGCACCAAACGATCAAATTCAATAATCTAAAATCATCTCCCGCTCTTATAAAATTCGGTGTTCCCCAGGGTTCTGTGTTAGGCCCGTTACTCTTTATTTTATACACAAAAGACATATTTTCAATCATTGACTCCCATGGACTATTAGCACACTGTTATGCGGACGATTGGCAACTTTGTTTTTATTGCACACCAGAAAATGCTCACCATCTTAAAACCGTAATTCGTAAATGTATCGAAGATATCGATATTCGGATGTCAGCAAACAAACTTAAGCTTAACCCAAATAAAACAGAACTACTTTGGACAGCAACGCGAAAACGTCATCATTTAATAGACACCTCCCCACTAACCTTCGAAGACTCAGATATTATTCACAAATCAAAATAGATTCTAATATAAGCTTTACAAACCAAATAAATACAGTTTCATCTTCTGCTTTCTTTGAATTAAGACGTTTAAAGTCAATCCGAAGGAGTATCCCATCTGAAGCCATTAAATCTTTGGTAAGCGCCTTTGTTGTCTCCCGTTTGGATTACTGTAACGGTATATGTATATGCGAATCTACCAAAAAAAGAAATTAATAAAATTCAGTCAGTTTTCAATGCTGCAGCCAGGCTCATCACCGGAGCCTCCAGGTTTTCTCACATCTCTCACCATCTCCGCAATCTCCATTGGCTTAAAGTTCCTGAAAGGATTGAATATAAACTCTGTCTCATGATATTCAAAGCACTTCATGGTATGGCTCCTACTTACCTCTCCGAACTTTGCATTCCTCTTTCAATTAACGACAGACAATCATCACTTCGTTCTGCATCTTCATCCATGGTTGGAAAATTATTTGAAATAAACAGGGTGCATACCACTAATTTCGGCGATCGTGCGTTTGCTGTGGCAGGACCAAATGTATGGAATAAGCTCCCAAATACCCTCAGACAAACTGAAAATAGGTATATCTACCTTCAGAAAAAATCTCAAAACACACCTTTTTCGCAAATCTTATCAAAGCCATAATGATACATCTTAATCAATTTTTAGCGCCCTTGAGGTGAGATATTCACGAAAACGGCGCTATATAAATCATCCAAATTTATTTTTATTAAAAGAAATAGAATTTTGTTACATCCTCGATTGTTGGGTATCTAATATCTACACATTAAAAAAGTATTTTCTATTCAAAACACATTTATATTCTTTCATTTATATATTTAAAGACAAGACATTTCATCCAAGCATTTATACATTTACCTATATATAAATAGGTACCTACGTAGGTACAGTTTGCTGTATAAAACAACTGCGTTTGGCATTATGTGTTTTACATTTTCAGTATGAATGTAAACCATCTGTGGACTAACGTGAAGTACCGATTGTTGTTATTCTTCATTTCAAAAAATTTTGAAAATTTTGAAAAGTGTATCGTCGATTATCCGTGTCAACTTTTCGACGAGAACACTACAACGATGTCTGAGCAGGGATGTTTTTGGATCCCTTGGACATCGCACCATGTACCTAGCCAAGAAGAGCAACTTTTGGGCTTTCAAGACCTTCTGTCAAAAATACGGTTCACTCTTATATTCACTTACAGTGAACGGTGCGCCACTTGTTTCCACATAATTAGCTCTCTTTGGCACTTTAAGTGGAGGGTCTGCAAGGTTTTATTGTTCTCAGGACTTTTCTTATGTTCTTTATGTGGTTCTCTCAGAGTTTAGCAAGGGACTTTTATTACTCCCCATAAGCAGAACGGGTATTGGTGGAGGAAGAACATGTATTTTTTGATTTGTTTAAATTATCTCTTCTCGATTTTCATTTAGGTATCATAAATAACCATTCAAATTGCCAGAGTGTAGGTATCAACGCTAAAAATTATTTAGCGGTTAGCGCACTACATACCTACCTACCTAGTCCGGTGGTAGTGAGTTCGAATCCTGTCACGAACGATTTCGTTCACCTATAACACAATCGTCGTCATCACACCAATGGCGCTACAGCCCGTCATGAGCCTTGGTCTCCTCAAGAACTTTCAGCCATTCCACCCGGTCCATCGCCCGCACCTTTCAATTAGTTACAATGATTGCATTCAGGTCCCTTTCAACACTATCCATCCACCTTAATTCTTCACGTTTCGCCTCCCATCTGGTCGTGTGTTGAGAATCTTCTTCGGGACTCAGTTCTCCTCCACGAGCTGGATATGTCCCAACCATTAAAGTTTTTACGTAGGTAGGTACCTACTTTAGTATGTAAGGTTCCATGTTATATTTTCACGGACAGGCCCGAAGATTTTTCTCAACACCTTCCTTTCAAAGACCAGAAGTGCATTTTCGTTTCATTTACTCAGGACCCAGCACTCACCTCCATATACAAGTACCTAATACTGCAGGTCTTAACAGTGTTTTATACAACTTATTATTTTAAAGGCTTTTTATCACCGTTACAAGTATTCTAGATTGTATACAACAATAACTTTGTGCTTCTTGTCAGCAAACGAGGTTTAAGGTGCTTGTGAATTCCAAAGTAACTCTTAGGTATTTGCTATTAAGATTCTCCTTTTAATTTCAACACTGACAATATTATTATTGCACTGCGATTCTCCTTTTAATCTCAACACTGACATCATTATTGCATCTATAGCATAATAAGCACATGCTTAATTTAGGGAATGAAGGGGGATGTATAGGTAGGTATGTACCTAACTGTTTCAAGGACATACCTATTCATTAATTTATTTAAAACTTACTTTACTTTACTTTTCGGATGGCTAGGCTCTTCTGCGCCCAGTAAAGGCTGCGTCCATGAAGCTCGCTAGAGCCTTAGATCTAATCCCCGCAGCCAGTCCACTGCCGCTTGTTTTGCCCCGTGGATGTCCTCCAGCTCCCCAGGAAAACTGCGCAGCGGGCACTCTTCTACAATGTGGCGGATCGTTTGGAGTTCAGCGCCACAGTCACACTCCGGCAATTCCCTCTTTCCCCACTTCCACAGGAGATAGTTGCAGCATCCCATATCTGTTCTTATTCTGTTGAGCTGCACCCAGGCTCTGCGAGGGAGGTCAAACCCAGGGACACGAATGTTGGGATCCCGGACCAGATTATTGTTTCTCACTCCTGAGTCTGTCCACAGGGCTCTCCATTCATCCTCAATACTAACACTTTCCTCCTCCACTCCCCATATTGGTTTTCGGGACTTTAGTCTCATTCTTGGTGGTTGAGTGATATAGGAGTATACTGGTAGCGTTGGATTTTCTTTTATCCTTTTGACCTCCTTTACAGTAGCCTGATATCTCCTGATTGAAGGAGGGGCGATGTTAGAAAGAACGTGAAGCCACGGGACCGGGGCAGATTTCACTGTACCAGCAATGGCTCTCATTGATTGGTTCAGTTCGGCGTCTATTCGTCCACAGTGCGAGCTCCTCGCCCACACAGGGGAACAATATTCCGCCGTGCTGTAAACCAGAGCCATTGCTGAAGTCCGCAGTGTTTCAGCACTGCTGCCCCATGTTGTACCAGCCAGTTTTGAGATGATGTTGTTTCTGGATTTAATCTTATTTTTTACCTGCTCTATGTGCCGCTTGTAAGTAAGTGATCTGTCTAACTTTACCCCCAGATATTTAGGAAATTTTTCGTTTGGGATCCTCTCCGTGCCAATGTGTATATTAAGTTCCCTATTTGCCTCTTGGTTGTTAAGATGGAGGGCCAACGCAACAGTCTTTTTAGGGTTCAGTTGAAGATGCCAGTTCTGGTAGTGTTTCTGAAGGATCTCCAAGTCCGCGTTCAAAGTACGTTCCAGCTCCTCAAAGGTTTTGGCTTGTATGATTACTGCCATATCGTCAGCATAGGTGAATTTAGTTGACGAGGTTTTTGGCACATCCGCCGTGTAGACATTGAATAGGATCGGGGACAATACCGATCCTTGAGGGAGTCCGTTCTGTAGAAACCTGGGACTGCTGACATCGCCGCTGAGGTGAACTCTAATCTTTCTGTTGGAAAGCATGTTGTCTAGTAGCTTAACTATTTTTTGAGAGCCTAGGATATTGGCAACCTTATATAACAGACCCCTCTTCCACACGGTGTCATATGCCGCTGTTAAGTCCAGAAGCACTAAGCCCGATTTTTTTCCCTCCTGGAATCCATTTTCCACATATGTGGTCAGTGCCAGAACCTGTTCGCATGTACTTCTGCCTTGTCGGAAACCAGCCTGTTCCGGGGGTAGGGCCAACTCAAAGATGGGCGTGAGTCTCCTTGACAAGATTCTCTCAAACAGCTTGTATATAACTGAAAGCAAGGAGATTGGGCGGTAGCTCTTGGGGTCTTGTGGTGGTTTACCGGGCTTCAAGGTGGCAATGACCTTTGCTTCCAGCCACTGCTTGGGCACTTGTCCCTTGTTTATGACAGCAGAGAAGTATCTTGCCAGCCACAGTTTGGCTCGGTCTCCCAAACATTTCAGGAATTCGGGGAGAATATTATCAGCTCCCGCTGCCTTGCCCTTTTTGACCTGCTTCAGAGCAGCCTCCACCTCCTCCAATACCACTTCTTCTGTGAGATTGTGTTTGTCCACATCGTTTAGTAGGCTGAATTTAGTTAGCTCTTTAATTTGTCGTTTCTGTTGCTTGGGTGGTTTAATGTTGGAAGTTTGGAATATGGAGCTTACTAATTGATTGACTCCAATGGTATGTTCCTTTTTGGGCGGAGGAGCCGATCCGAGTTTGCGGAGTAGTGACCAGCTTTTTCTGCTGGAGTGGGTGAAATCCATCTGTTCCATTTGTTCGGTCCATCTCCTGCATCTCTCTTCATTTAAGAGATCAATAAGGTGATGTGCTGTTTCCTCATTTCCTGTTTGTTCATACTCCTTTAGAACTTTTTCGCATTCGGCATTCCAACCTGGGGTGTAGTTTTGGCGGCAGCCCCTTGGGATTGCTTTTTTCGCAGCTGCTTTGAGTAATCCAAAAAAACGGTCATAATTTGGAGCTACCGGTTTAATTCTGTTTATATTTGCCTCTATGTGTGATGTGTACAAATTCCAGTTTGCCTTTTTTAGGTTCCATCTTGGAATCTGTGGTTGATGTAATACCGGTATGTGCAGTCCCACCTCCACAATGACTGGGGAGTGTTGGCTTTTTGGGAATTTCTGAAGTATGTCTTTTTTGCTCAATAGTGGTACACCTAATTTGTTTGTGGAGACGAAACACAGATCTGGAGAAGTGGTGCTCCGCCATCTGCCGGAGTGGAAGGTGCCTCCCTGTTTGGAGTCATATAGGAGGTGCAGGTTATGTAAAGTAGCCCACTCCGTTATCGCTTCCCCATCTCTGTCCTCATCTGAATATCCCCATTGTGTGCTGCGTGAATTAAAATCTCCTATAATAATACATGGATGTTCATGGTATTGTGGAAGTTCCTGTGGTTGCCAATTTCTAGATGGAGGTTTGTATACATTAACTACGGTGAGGTCACCCAGCTTTATGGATATGGAATTTGTATCTTCTCCCAGAGCGATGGCCTCTCCTGATTTTTCGGTTCTGACATATGTTGCTATTCCGTGTTTATTATGGCCCTTGGAGTTTATCAAAGTAAAACCGGAAATCTCCAGTTTTCGTGTATCATTCTCCCCTATGTGGGTCTCTTGGATGGTCAATATGTCCACCTCCTTCATCATTTTAGAGAGAATCTCCGCCTTCGCTCTAGTGAGGCCTTCCACATTTATCTGTCCGATTTTCGTGGTTTTGGCTAAGTTTCGTCCCTCTGTCTTGGGATGTGTATCCTGTGTCATGTTTGTGTGTCTAGGATTATTTGTTGTCAAATTTCTGAGAGTATTCCCTCGGAGAGGTTCGTTGATTTGGTCCTGAGAAGGACCGTTTGAGCCCTGGACAGGAGGTCTACTCGAGACGTCTGTCCGCCTAGGCGTGCTAGTTGGTTTCATGCCTTTCTTTTTTCTTGTTGATTCATAAACATTTAATCTGTTTGAATTTATTTTTTCTTTCATATTTGTAAGTTTCTTTTCCTTCATTTTCGGCATTACTCACAGGAGGGACCAACGTGAAGGTCTAGCACTTCCCCCCCGTGAAGGTCTGGAGTTGTATTAATACCCCTATTTAAAAAATATATAGGTATTAATACAACTCCAAGATTTTATGTAGGTACACGGAATATTAAGAAAAATGTTAACCTACACCAATATTCTATCATTTTTATTTTGATTCATAATAATTAAGTTGGGAGGAACATTCAAGAACCGTGTCAAAAAACCTCGAATTAAAAAAAAACTTCGGGACCGGAAAGTTCACTGCAACATATAGGTAATAGGTATATTGAATAGTGTAAAGCTTTTTTTACTAATAGGCATGTGGCCATGCCTGGGGAACAAATATTGTAGTAACGATCTAAGCATTGGGTGCCCTCAAGGTTCTGTTCTCGGTCCATTACTATGGAATATCTTGTTCGACGAACTTCTCTTACTTCCTGCATTTCATCATCATTCGAGGAAACACATGAGTTGGTACTTATTGAGCGTTCAGTGACTTTCATCTGTTGCAGATTGGGGTAGGTATAAGTCAAAGATCTAGGCCCAAATTATAGATTAATTCTCAAGACCGTTCTCCAAATGTTTCATCTCAAGACCATCTTGAGATCATGCTCGAAAATCCGTATTAAAAGTAAAATACGTACGCCGTCTCATTCGAGAAAGCGTACTCGAAAAAAATGTGCATGCAGCTCTATAAATAAGTAATTTTTCTCGTTAATGGCAATAATTTCAGCGTTGTTATGTTGGTAGCAATGAGTTGGAATATCTATTTATAGATATTTTGACAATTCGTTGTCTTGGTAATCTTCGAAAGCATTATGCATCATAATATTATGATACGTGATTAAATAGTGAAAATATCGACCATTTTATTCGAAAGAGGAAATGATATACTTCTTCGTTTATCTATCATATAGCAAATTATGGGAATATGTGTAGGTACCTACAGTGAATAGATCCAGGAAAGGCAGCCATTTCAAAATATGATACAACATGCATTGAATAACAACATGATATTTCCTGGATGTACCGGAAATTTTATGAAATCTTACAAAATTTAATTCACATGATAAGTTTATGAATGATTGTAAATTAATTACTCCCAGAAGGTTCTAAATAAGATTCTCGATCCATTTTGATCCATTTTAGTACCGCTAACAATGTAAACGTCAAAATAGTAGGTAATAATGCGAAATTCGTCCGTGTCTATATGCGTCTCTTTTTCGTGTAAAACGCTGTCTCCTTTTCTCTCGTTGAGACCGTTCTCAAGACAGCGGGATAGCTGTCTCGAAGCAATTTCAACTCTTCTATACATTTGGAGACCGGTCTTGAGATCAAGCTCAGTGACTTTTGTTTCTTTTATACCATTTTGGTTGAGAACGTGTTCTCAAGACCAGTCTCAAGCTGGAGAACGAATCTATAATTCGGGCCTTAGTGTTAAAAGGCATTGGCAATGAAAAGTCCTCATTTCATCAAATTTCTCTCTACGCGTGTTATGTTTAAGGACAGGGTCAATGTATTGACCAATTAGACATAAGGACCCCACCAAGAGCAACTTCAGGTCCTTAAAGACTTTCGGTCAAAAATACGGTTCACTCTTATCTTAAATTACAGTGAACGGAGAGACAGTTGTTTCCTTATAATTAGCTTTGTTTGGTATATTAAAAGTGGTGTCTGCAAAGTTATGTTCTTCGTGCAATGTGTTCTTTCAGAGTGTTGCAAGGTGCCGTTATAAGTCACCATAAGCAGAACGGATGGTGGTAGAGGAAGAACAGGTACCTTCTATCTTTATTCCTACTTTTTGTTCATGATCAATATTAATTCTGTATTAATTTTATTGGCGGGCTTTAGGTACACTGGCGGGCTTTTTTGCCATTGTGCAATTTCTTCCATCCAACCAGATAACAAAGTATGACAAAATTATGAATGTAGGTAGGTACATTGTTCCTTAATCAGCAAAATAATGAAAGCAAAAAGTAGATATTATACATTAGGTACCAGTGGCGGCTGAAGACCTAAAATATTAGAGGGGCTCGATTTTTTTTCTTGAAAGGAAATGAGTATTTGAAAGGAGAAAATATTCAGTACCTACACTTGTGAAATATCGACACAGGTGAAAAAAATATTTTCATGCATATGATCAGTGTTTATCATCATTCTCCTGTTAAGCTGCAATTACAATACCTGAAAAAAAGGGGGTCGGGTGGATCATATATCATACATGTCATGTTGGATTTAGTTGTTTTTGTCAGAGTCAGAATTAATACCTACATCAGAATTATTGTCAAAAAGTAAACACGGAAAACAACATTCACTACACCCGCAATACGCATTCTTTTCACTACATCTGCAAAGCCATGACGTTTTTTGTTACATATTTATATTAAAACTTCGAATATATTTACGTGATTTACAAGTACCTACTAATTTGAGATAATGAGATGAATGTCCGCGAGGCCCTTATTTTTTCACATTCACACGATCATCGTAATTAAAGTAACGCGAAATTAAATTATGTATACTATTCACCGTGTAAAAATTATCATAAAAAATATTAACCGCAATTCGTCACTCTGCAAAAACAACATGCAAAATGGCGCGCTGTCATCAACAGCTTTCAGCTCTCAGCTGACGAGCTGACCGAAGTGCGCAGACGCCGCAGACGTGTTCATAAACATACTAATATTAATCGTGTTCATAAACACACTAATTCAATTTAATCGCTTAGACCAAAATATACGAGATTGTTGTATAGTAGTACCTATATTCCGGTGAATTCATGAACATATATAGGAACGTGCCCGAGAGCTCCATACATTTCGAATCATATTGCACTGCGGCATTAAAATCAATTCTATGAGTTTACATACAGTTCTTCGGGCGCAAGCACATTGTGCCCGCGGAACAAAATTTTTCATAGAATCTCGCTGTATGAAACGAACTATTGCAGTATTTTACTATTACAACCGTAAGGTGGAAACACATTTATTTAAAAAAAATAATGAATTTCCAGAATTTATTTAGCACATATTTTTGGAATCTATAGAAAAAAAATTTTGGGAGGGCTCAGCCCGAGAGCCCCTTTGGGGGAGCCGCCACTGTTAGGTACACTACGATAAATATTTAAAAAAATAACACATCAAAGCAAAAGAAAGGGTTGGGAAAGGACAAGAAGAGGAAATAGGGATTAGGTCTTTACGTATAAATATTCCTTCTATAGTTTTTTCTTGAAAATACAAAGTGAGTTAGACGACACAATATCCGGACTTATCCGGCTATTCCGTAGGTAGTCTTACTGATTGAGAAATTTGCTGAGAAATTCTGTGTTATAGCTAAGGTTGGATACGTTCAGCAGATCGGAGTGTAAGTCCATGATTGGATAAATACCTAAGTGATTTTGTTTATAAGATACTGTGGTAGGTTTGGATTAGAGAGAATATGGTACAATAGTGATAGAATGTGTATAGATATAACTACCTAACTATATTGCGCGATTGCGCCACTGCAGCGAATCTTGGGGCAACAATAAAGAAGATTGCGATAAGATGATATATTATACTGATCAAATTTTTTCAACCTAAAGGTTACCTACTTGGTTAGGTACATGAGTAGGTACTATTGTTAGATAATTGTTACATTAATATTATTGTTTGATAATTATTGCATCTACCTAATCTACTTTTTTAAACTTATTGTTCTTTAATACCTTGGGAAATAGAAAAAAATATGAAGACTGTTTCGGTTTATCAGGCCATAATCACCTGATCAACAAGTCATAATCAACCAGTTGATTACGGTCTGATAAGCCGAAACGGTTGTCGGTAGACGTACTTAATAAATTCTTTGTCTACATACATACATACCATCACGCCATGTCCCTTGCGGGGTAGGCAGAGAGAACCGAACGCCACATTTTTCTATCCTGGCACGCATCCCTCGCCTCGTCCACATTCATGCATCGTCTCATACATGTTCGTCTATTGCTCACACTTCTAACATTTCCGTCTTTCAAAATTTCGTTCACATGGTCGTGCCATCCCTTTCTTGGGCGTCCCCGACCTCTCATTCCATTCCTTTCCGCTCTGTATATTTTCTTCGTCAGGCGCTCCTCATTCATTCTCCCCATGTGACCAAACCATCTTAATGTGTTCACTTTCATTCTAGTAATGACATCTTTCTTCATCTTACATTCTTTCCTTATATCCTCGTTTCTTACCCGGTCATACATCGTTCTATTACAAATCCTTCTTAACGATCTCATTTCAACTGCATTTATTCTACTTTCATGCGTCTTCTGCCATGTCCAGGTTTCACTTGCATACGTCAGGGTTGGCACTACGATGGCGTTATGAATGGCAACTTTGGCATCCTTTGATATGTTGCGATCATTCATAATTGGTCTTAGTGCTCCATTCACTCTGTTTCCTGCCATAACTCTTCTTTCGATCTCTTTATCGAGTCGTCCGTTCTGTTGAAATATGCTTCCCAAGTATACATATTCGTCAACTTGCTCGAGCCATTCGGTCTCTACACTTATTTTACACGCTGTTCTGCTTTCACTCTTTTCAAAGACCATTGTCTTTGATTTGCTGGCATTCATCCTAAGTCCATTCTCTATACATCCTTCATATACCATACTTACAAGATACTGTAACTCTTCCATACTTTCTGCTAATAGAACTTTTTCGTCTGCATACTTCTTTAAATTCTTTGTCTAACAATAATATTATGTGTTCATATTTTTTCCAATAATTATGAAATTCTACAAATAACAGCGATCAATTGACAGATTTAAAAGTGCAGTTCTTGTTTGTTATTTTTTTTACATGTTCTTGTTTTAATGTTTATTTTTCTATGGTAATTTCGTGGAATCCACGTGTCTTCTCTATCATGCCCTTACTCTTTTTTGTAATATTACAGAAGCTGTTGGTTTTTCCCTCATAAATAGAAATTTTAAAATTGTAATTTTACAGATTTACCTAACTTAGTAGGGATTGATTTTATTTAACTTAGGTCGTGTCTAATATGGTTATTATTATCTAGTGAAATATAGTCAGTTGTTGGTCTGGTTTTATTTATTATTCTGGTATGTCTGTTGTCTACATACTCGTATCGTTAGAGACGTACGATATCGGAGAGAAGACGTTGTATGTATTATGACAGTATTATTATAGGTACCTAATGTGTTAGTGTGTGTGTGGCGTGGTGCGGCGCATGTGCAATGCGTGTAACCGTATTGATCTCGACCATGTGCCGGCTGTGTGTTGTGTGTGGAACAGCCGCGAGTCAAGGAAGGTAGACTTGAAGGAATCACCGCAATATAAGGTACCTTATAGAGGTAGGTACCTATATATCTATGTATCTCCTTATTACTTTGGAGGGAAAATGATGATGGACATAGAGAATAAATATAGGTAGACATACCTATATAAGTAGGCGCTTGATTTAAAGTATCATTCTATGGACGCGGAAATCAAACCTAATTTTTTTTCGCATAATAAGACATTGCGTAGATTTATGAAAAACAACACGAGAATAGATTTATAAAAAAGCAATACCTAGGTAGGTAGGTACCTACCTACCTACCTATTGCATGGATTTTATAAAATGAAATATCGTGTATCTAGTATCCAACTGTCGATTTGTTCAAGAGAATTTATTTTTCTTAATCAATCGACAGTATTAAGCCAAGACTCAGGTAGGTAGATACTAGAAACTAGGAAGGAACATTTTGTATGGCGTAGGTAGTTGACTTCAGCATTTATAGGTATGTTCCATAATATAGAACAATAGATATGGAGGAATTCAGAATTCGGAGTAGAATATTTTTTTGTGTCTGTGTATCCGTTCGCTCCCTCATTACTTTTGATCCGCTTGATTCACAGAGCCAAAATTCTCAAAAAATATAGATAATTTTACCTACTCAGAATTCTGATTTTTTATCCAGTAGGTACCTAAGGGCTATCAACTTTTGAATTTTTATTTTATTTTTCCATATAAGTACCTACCTATCTCAAAAACCATAAAAGCTACAACGCTATAGATAAATTTGTAGGTAGAGGTAGACAAATACAAAATCACAAAACGATTTTCATGCGATATTTCCAGAGGTTCTCAAACTTTTTTTATAAGTAAAAAAAAAATGACAAATTTATGTTTAACTGCCTATATTTCCATTTTTTTTAAATCGAATTACGCAAAAAACCCAACTAGATAATTTAATAATCTATAAAAAGCATACCTACCTAAACATTATAGCAGTGCATCTACCTACCTATTTCTTAACATTTTTTTACTCTCCACACTATGGAATAGGGGAGAGTCATGATTTCGCAAAATTTAAGCGTATTTTTTTTACATCAATTTCTCAATGGGTATCATGTAGAGAATGCACACTATGAGTTTCGTCGTGATGTATTTGTGTGTATGGCGTATACGCCGTACGCCGTTCGCCGTACGCCGTAGCATTTATATTTTATGTCCTCTCTACAGCCCAAACTATCCGATCCGATCGACTTTATATTAACATCATATGTGTATTGTACAAAGACCTAGAGCTGGTCAGTTTTCCATAGACAACTTTTGATTTCTTCTCTATGAATTCATCATTTACGTTGTTTTTTTTTGTGTCCTCTCTGCAGCCCAAACTATAAGTCCGATTGACTTCATATTAATATCATACGTGTTTAGTCCATAAACTTAGAGCTGATTAGTTTTCCATAGACAACGGTTCATTTTTTCTCAATGTTTCTTTATGATTTCATCTATTAAAACTGAAAAAATGCTCTCACAACCTGGAAATTAGAGATATTTTAATATGGTTTCAACTATTTATACAACACCAAGAATCTTCATAAAATTGTATTCAAAGTTGGTCAATGTTAAAAGAAAAATATTCGACGGTTTCAAAAATTATATTTTATTTAGTGGATTTTTGTAAGAAACTTATACTTATGTAACAAGAGATTTTTTTATGTTTGGCAATGTTCAGTTCTTTGATTACATATTGATATAAGAATATTAATAGCTTGAACTTAGAACTGATTAGATTTTCATAGATATCATAAAATTTCTTCATATGATATCACGTGTCAAAATTGTCAAAATGCTCTAACGCTCTTTAAAACAAAATTTATCTGCTTTTATTAAAATATTTCATACAACATAAGCATTCTTCACCATACTGCATTAATAGTTTGTCTATCTTAACATAAAAATATACTATCGTTAGAAAATTTATAGGTATTCCTGGTATCTAGTAAAATTGAGAATGAATAAAAATGTATATAAAAAGATAAATTTCTTATATATGGAAAAGTTCAGTTATTTGATTTCATGTTATAATATAAAGAGCTTGAACATAGAACTGATAAGCTTTCCATGAATAACATAAAATTACTTTATATGATATCACGTGTCAAAATTTTCAAAATGCTCTCGCGTTCTTTAAAACAAAATTTATCTGCTTTTATTAAAATATTTCATACAACATAAGCATTCTTCACCATACTGCATTAATAGTTTGTCCATCTTAATATAAAAATATACTTAGGTACTATCGTTAGAAAATTTATATTCCTGGTAGTAAAATTTAGAATGAATAAAATATTTCATATAACATAAGCATATTTTACCATATTGAGATTGTCAACATTTGAAGAAGAAAAAATAAACGCTTTCTATGGTGTGGAGAGTTTAGTGTTGGCCACAACCCACTCGTTTTAAATGAATATGTCCTTGTCAAACAAGTACTTACATACCAACATCTTCCTACATTCCCTAAATTAAACATAAAATGTTATAGGTGAAGGAAATCGGTCGAGGCAGGATTCGAACCCTCGACCACTGGATCACTAGCTCAGCGCGCTAACATAACATACCTACATTTTTACGTAGGTACCTATCCTTTAAAAAAAACATACCTAAGTAGGTACCTACCTACCTACAATCGACAATCGGATCTCATGTGTCACATGCAACTAGTACCTACTTAATCAATTCCGTGGCTAGACGGTAAAACCGGTTGCAGACCAAGCTAAGTTAGTTTAGCTTAGCTCGCATAACTGAGGTCACTTTTCATACTAGCTCACATAGTTTGCGGTCTGCACATTTGTATGAAAAACGACCAGCTATGCGAGCTAAGCTAAACTAAGTTTAGCTTTTGGTCTGCAACCGGCTTAAACATTTTTAATTGTCAGTAGGTACCTACCTACTTATTTAGTAGGAATCTTACTTAGACATAAAAATATCGGCACACAATTCTTTTTAGTTTTCAAAAAATCAACGCATTTGTTTTAAAACAAGGTAATCCACACCATACCATCAGGTACTTAAAGTTTTTTTTTAAATTAAACAAAAGGGCCTAGTCAGCTGAAAGGGTCGTCCAATAATAAATCTACAACAATAATCCCTTTTTTATAAAAAAAAACTCGTAAAATGGAGTTCTTCGCTATAAATACCGTCAACACTAACAATAAAAGAACTACTTAACTATACCTACTTTTCAAGACGTCCTTATCATTGATTATAATATAGGTATAGTTAGGTAATCAAGTTTAACTCAAGTATGAAAAATGATGGTGTTCTTATAATATTATGTACAATAATACAGATACCTGTACATGAGGACACGTTCTTGAATTCAACAAACAATTCATCGATTACAATAAATATATATCTTGGAGTTAATAATATTTTTACCACATTATGTAAGTTGACCATAATAGGTCAGAGTATAAAGAATTTCTGATGAATGTTAAGTTAAAGCAAAAGGCAATGTATGTTTTCCATAAACGATTAAATATTTTTTGTTGAGGTTATTGAATTTATTGAAGGCCTGTAGAAACTAGTTTTAAATAAATAACAATAACTTAACGAGAATACAACATCGGTATTGAATACCTAAAGATTTATGTCATTAAAGATCTGTTTTAAGGGAACTGTTTTAAATATCAGAAGTAGGTAAGTAAGTGAATTTAAAGAATAAAATTATTACACATCTCTAAAAAATATAGGTACTCTAACAGCACTTTCAGTTATTAGTACCTATTAGTATATTGAGAGCACTCTCAGTTATTTCAGTTATTTAAGAAGGTAGACACCTACCTACTATTCGGTATTGTTTTATTTAAACATTCATGTTGATATAAAAAAAATATGGAGACTTGGAGGATACTGATAAAATTCTGATGCACGTCACAGACTGAATAATGTACCATTACAAAAATGTTTATTTTCACTGTTAAAAAGTTGATTCTTCATAAGGATTAGGATAAGAATTCAACAAACCAAGATTAAACTACCGATTTCAAGATATGGGATAAGGTGAAGAACGAATTGATTTACATACTTTGTTAGTGAAATCAAAGACGATATTAACTATAGAAGAGCAATACAGTGGACAGGAAGAAAGGTCGTTAGAGATTAGTATTAAAGATTGTGCAAGGAGTCAGAACTCATTGAGTTTGTTAAATTAAGAATTTTGTTAGATATCTCAGTCACGCAGTTAAAATTCACAATTACCTATCTATATGTAACTCAAAATAAAATATTTCATTAAGGACATAACAATGGTTCACAACATTCAACATTCAATGGTCTTTCCGTATCAGCAAAATATATGTTATAACCTTGTTATAATTGTTCCTTACACAATCTGCTGCGCAAGAGGTTATTTCAGCCCATTATACGGGCGAAAATTGCACGATATAGGTATGTACCTATTTCATATTATTTTCTCTTTTGCAAATTTGACAGGAATTTTATTTTAATAGCCTGGTATCTACCTACAATAAAAACACACATCTATTAATAATATGTCAAAGTAACGAAAAAAATATTCAGATTATTAATATTCCTATAGGAATGTGTTAAGATAATTATTGTAAATAGTTCTAGGTACCTACTTATTATTAGGTAGGTACCAACTGGTCAATTAAAAAACTTTCTTGCAATTTCAAATGTAACAATTTTCAGTGTAGGTAAGTAATATTAAGTAGTTGGAGAAATGATTTACAAGATTTAGTATTTTTAGACAGCGATTGAGTTTTGATAATATGCAACAAGTTTGAATTGAATGTATGTATTTAAACTAAGTAATAATTGATAAAGTTAGTTAGTTGTATGCAGGTAGGTACCTACCTACTTCAAATGTATTTCATACATATAAAAAGTCATAACGTTGCAAATACCTACACTTGTTTTATATATTTATATAAACCACAAAGTTCTCGTTAAATCTTTCCCATTTACCTTCATATAGGTAATATTCTATGAGGACCGATGAGGAGGATGAAATGTAAAAAGTACATAAGCTTGTGTTCAAAAGTTCTATTTTTATTATTGACAATTCTTAAAATGAAATACACTTTAGTTTTTCATTTGATATCATGTTATTATATTGAATTTTCTCTGTAATTATAATTATCTTATCTCATCTGTTTCTACTATAGGTATACCTTACCTATAGTCTTATTAAATTTATCTTCAAGTATTGTCATTTCTACTGAAATCTGCAAATCAATAATTTTGTATTCAATAAATTAATTAGCTAACATAAAATTATACCTATGACGTTTGGTTACCTGATAAATTTTGATGATTTCGCATTAATCAGATTGATAAATAAAAAATAATTGGTCGGTTGACGATGATAATCTCGGATTGTAAAGTTTATAGCGAGTGATGACAGATGACATATCTGATAAGGACGACACGGAGACTTGAACATGGGACAGACTATCTTACTCCGCTCCTTCTCAGAAACCGGTTATCACACAAGAGAATAAGGAGACGACTTCAGAATGTGGACGTGGAAGTTATATCGCTCTACCTATGTACATAAATCTCATTTTGCAGTGGTTTAAACACTGCTGACAAATAACCACCCTGATTTTTTAAAATAGAGTTCTCAAAAATCAAGCATAGGAAGGTACCTATCTGGAACAAGAAGAAATTTTAGTATTTTCATAATATCTGCTCAATAGCACTTGAATTTGATACTTACTAAATTATCTTTTCTATTTTTTTATTCAAAACTGTGTGATTATATACAATCCAAGAGAGATAATAAAAAATGTTAAATGAAATTGTATTTTCATTCTGGATCCATAATGTGGCAAATTGTTATTATTGTGTGCAAATTAAATTAGGTAATATTTGACATAATACCTACCCGTTGTGCCCGAGAAGCAAAACAAAATAAAGTGAAAATCCACACTAAAATTGCAGTGAAAAAACTTTAGCTCTGCTGGCAATCGAACCCGGAACAAGAGTCCATTTAAACTAATTTACCCGTCATGAAGTCAAACTTTATTTTTCAAGATTAGGTCACAAAATTCTGCACAAACAGGTCCCAGTGACCTTTAGGCAATATTAGAAGAAAAAGAACATGGTTACAAAGAGAGCTAGCCACAAAAATTAGTCGCCATTGCATGTTGATTTACATAATTATCTACATAAACACTGGAACCAACTGAGGAACAGCTTGGCAAACTACAGATGTGTTAAAAAAGTATATGACAAGTTCAATGATGTACCTACCTACCTATCAAGAACGAAGAAATCAGTAGGTACCATGTTCTTTCCTTCCTTAACCAAACCCCTGATAACACTCCCTCATTTGGTCTTAACTTTTAAACTTGTCTAGGTACTCATTTGCAGTTCACACAGCCCAAATGTTGATCTAGCTGTCTGATGTTATCAGAGTTGCTCAAAACAAGGCAGTTTAAACAAAACTTCTGAAGTATTAACATTGTACGCAAAACTCCCTTACCTACTTCGTAGGTACAATTTAGTATGTTTTAGTAATTCCTTTTCCTATCCTGTCCCTCTTGTCTATTTATTTCATTATTTATAACTGTTTTTTTGGGAATCTAACAGCAACCTAATACCTACTATGTCAAATATTAATTTAGCCCACATCAAATAACAAGTTTCCATTCTTGTTAATTTGCTTCCTTATATTGCAGTGTCAATAAGTAAACCTTCATTTTTTTTTATTTTTACAGTACTTAATAATAAACTCATGTGCATCACTTGGATTTTTGAAAGTAGGTAGATATATGTCCTTAGTGATAGAGTAGGTACGAAACACAGCGATCCGAAGGATGTACGAAGTTGAGGATATCGTAAGATGGGGTCGACAGAGAAGAAGGTTCTGGAACGAACACGTGTCAAGAATGATCAAAGTAGCTAGGGATAATGTTCCCCAAGAAAGCAGACCTCCAGGAAGTCCTCCCAAGAGATGGAACGACAGCTGGCAGTCTATGTCACAGGCAATAAACAGGCCAACAGCCCTAAAAAGAGAGGAAGAAGAAAAAGGTAGGAATATTATTGCTGTCACAATTCTTTGAAAGATATTGATTCAAAAGCAAGGGAAAAATATTTTTAAACGAAAACTTGTTTTTTCTCAGTCTACCTACATATGTAGGTGATCTATTTGTACAATCGTTCGTCACATTATATTAATCAAATTTCAATTGCGCCGTTTCATGGTAAAATACCAAATCTTGTCGCCGTTTTATGGCAAAATATCAAGTCTTATCGCCGTTTTATGGCAAAATACCAAGTCTTGTCGCTGTTTTATGGTAAAATACTAAGCCTTGAAAACCACCAACCACACTTTGTAATCTATTCGCTCTGGACACCTTAACCAGTGCAGCCTGTTTATGAGAGGCGTTATGTGGCATCTTTTATCAGCCCTAAAAATAAGCCTCGCAGCTGCGTTAACATCAGTTGAGACCTATTTAGTGGACATTTGGGCAGTCCAGCATATATAGCATTCGAGTAAACCAACCTTGGCACAACAAATGCGTTTATGCTTTGCCTTATTTTTGGGTAAACTTTGGCGGATACATTTAAGCTGTCTCAGATAGAAGAAACATGATCTAACAGTTTTTGAGATCTGCAGGTCGAGAGATAGTTTGTTGTCCGAGTGCAGAATGCATAGAATTTTAAAATTCTTTGATGGCACAAGTGCTTCTCCATGCACTGAGGTTGATAGGAGCATTATCAATTATCTATATGTTGTCGCCGCGATGAAGCTATCCACATAAATTATGTTTTCATTGGATTTAGTTTTAGTTTATAAAGCGACTCATCCACGCAGTGACTTTTTCAATGTATTATTATATCTTCCTATTATTGTATCTTCGTAGACTTTCCCTGTTTTCATGCAGCAGTGCAAAATGTAAGAATTAGACGATTATCATGCAGCGTATGCATAAGAATAATAAAAAAACAAACCTTTATTGTCAATTATATCGTCAAGTTTTTTTTTTTAATGAAGGTACATATATTATGTAACGTATGTACGTTGTACGTGTCTGATTGAAAAAGAGCATCCATAGAGCATCATTGTGTGTATCCATAATTGGACGACCAGCACTCATAATAATAACCAATATTATTTTCTTTTTATTAAAATTGTAAGCTGGATGTCTGTCGATGTACCCTTTTTAATAAAATAAATATTATGTAGGTCCTCTAATCAAATTAGCTTTTGGGTATTGTTGATCAAATTAGGAATATTTTACATGACAACGATTGTTCGTTTTTAAAATCCTCCCTCGGGTTTTTTCTGCAAGTCGTTCGTATAGGGTTATAAAGATATTATTCGTCCAGTTGGGTTAAGCTCACCGATATGGTTATTTTTTTCTTTGCTTCCTTGTATATTTTATTCTTGAGTTTGTGTTTTTTCTTTTTATGCAAGTAGGTACATAGACTGCTTCTTTATGACTTTTTGTACCTACCCACAGGTTTAGGTTTTTCAAGTTGCTCATATACCTAGATTTTTTTTGCCTTATCGTTTAGAGTTATGCCTATCGATTTCATATAAGATTCTTTCCTAAATTAAAGTTAGGACAAAAAACTAATCAACTGATTTCGATTTTGGAAAACACATTTGTAGGTATAATCGTGGAAATATACCTAATTTCACTAAGACTAATGCTTAAAAGATTTTTAACGTTGTTTTTTTTGACATCTAAATATCAAAGATGAACGCGTGAAAGTAAAATTTTCCCATCGGCTGCCAGCACAAAAAAAGGAGCTGAAAAGGGTTGCACACATCAAGCCAGAATGGAAGAAAATATGCGAGGCTTTACTGCTAAATAAGTTTTTGCTCAAAACGAATAGATAGAAAGGACTCGGACGGGTCTTTCAATCAAAACTATCTGGAGACTGGCTAGTAATATGGATGCATTGACTGACGGTCTGCTGGATGCAAATCGTCAGTTATTAATACAGTATATCTACAGAGAAGAAAACGAACTGCATAAGACATAATATTTAACGCATCGTCACATTTCAAATTCAAATTAGCTATCGAATTGGATTACTTTGTACACATGTACATAAATTATATAAATAATTAAATAACTGAACATGTGGCATGATCTCAAATTATTTGTCATTTTTTTTAACCATTACCTTAAAACTTTTTGTGGTCAAACATAGTGTTTGACACAAAGAGATCCATTTCCACACAAACATCTATCAGTCTTTTCCCATTGTCATTTATTCTATTGTCACCGTAGGGCCCGAGCGTTGATTCAAAGTCTTTCCTCCGAGTTCCTACCCAGCCATTCAAATCTCCTGCTAATATTATCTTCTCGCTATCTTTTTTCTTATTCATTTCCTCTATCACGCTTGCCCAAAACCTATCTTTCTCGCTTTCTGCGCTCGAATTCACGGGTGCGTATCCTATAAGTAAAAACACCCCCGTGATTCCGATCTTGAATTTGATCCACATATGTAAGTCTTGAGCTGACAAATTTAATACTCTTTCATGCACTCTACCATTCGTCTTTCTAGTACAGCCCCTACTCCCTCACATGCGAATTCATCCTCTTTTATTCCTGACCATGCATAATTCCATTCTTCCATCATATCTTTCCTTCATGCCACTTCCCTTTCTTTTTGTCTCTGTAAGACACATCACATCTAATTCTTTCATTCGCATCACTGATATATTCCTGGCGCTCCGTAGCGGCCGGGCGCAATTCATTGTGCTCCGTGGAATATTTAGATTTACACCGGGTATTCCAAATTTTTAGTTATAAAAGTTGTGCAAGACTACTAGTAAAACAATTGTGAGTGCTTTGTGATATAATTTTTCAGTATATTTTTATGTATTTATAGAGGTACAAAACAAAAACAGTTACAAAACTCAGTGAATATTTTAAATAAATTTTGACTTTGACAAGTTTAGTGTTAGCATCGGTGATACGAAACGGACCCATTCGGGGCAGGTTCATTTTTTGTATTATAGCAGGTCAAACACATGTGCACCCAGTGAATACAAATGTTTAGGTGTTGGGTATAACAGCCCACAGATATTGACCACATGTTGGACGGATTTTGACCGACGACGACCACTATGGAATGCAGCCATCGACACCCCATAATACATAAGTATACCCACGAATACCTACTTAGCCTTAAATACAACACAAAAAATCTACAGCAAAATATTATTGACATAACCCGGAATGCAAATTTACAAAAGAAATTCATTAAACGACAGCGAGGATGCCGTGGAGGAAAACATAAGAAAACACTCTCTTTGGAACAACATACCATGCAAAATATAATCAAACCACTTACATCATCTCTTCAATCAAAAATCGACCACCCATTGTCAAAGCGCCATGGAGTGCCCATTCCCAGAAGAGTGGCCATCGGACACTGGAATGCGCGGTCCCTAAACAACAAAGCGGAGGATATCGTGGATGTTATCCGTCAAAACAAGCTCAACGTTTTGTGTGTAACAGAAACATGGCACGATGACCACAACACCGTGTCACTGAAAAGGCTTCACTCTCAGGGTCTCATCGTCGTCGAGGAAGCCAGACAGCGAAAACAACATACCAACACACTCAAGACGAATCACGGAGGAATCGCCTTAATTGGAACACAAGGATTACGTATCGCCAAAATCCCAATAGGAGAATTCCAGAGCTTCGAGTGTTTAGGATGTCGGATATCTTCTGGCAGTTCCTATTTCATCATCATCACCATATATAGACCTGGATCAAAACCTGTGACAGATTTATTTTTTAATGAACTCTCTCTTCTATTAGGAAAAACTATATTAATTAACACGCAACATATTTATATAACGGGAGATTTTAACATTCACTTGGAGCAATATACTAACCCAATCAGAGTCAGATTTATTGATATACTAACATCCTTTGGACTAGCACAATACATTCAAAAACCGACACATGACGCCGGGGGAATACTCGATTTGTTAATATGCAGAGCTGGCAACGAGGAGCTAGACCCACAAATAACTGACATTGGTCTATCAGATCACCGACTTATTTACACGACAATCAACCTTACCCCACATCCACCAGAATATCACACCATAAAATCTCGAGCATGGAGAAATTTCAATATTAAAAACTTTAAACTCGAACTTCAACAGTCTCCTCTATGTAACCTGGATCAACTTGAAACTCTCACAATTGACGAACTGACCGTTTGCTACGACAATACACTGACAGACCTTTTAAATAAACATGCTCCTGAACAAACGACAAGACGACAAATTCGAATTTCAGACAAGTGGTTCGACCAGGAATGCAGAAATGCAAAAAGAGAAATGAGAAGACAAGAGAGAGCTTTTAAAAAACAAAAAACAGTCGATAGACATAAATGGATAGAGGCCCAGAATAACTACAGACACGTTATTAAAACAAAGAAAAACGCTTACTGGACGGAAAAATCAACTCTGAACGAGGCGACCCCCAACGCATGTGGAGATCCCTCAATTCTGTCTTGGGACAGTCGACACAACTGCCAACTATAGACCTGTCTCCCAATGACGTTTCTAATTTTTTCCATAACAAAATACAAAATATTCTCAATAATACAACCTCTTCTGATGCACCATCTTACGAAGCAAACAATAAAGCAAAAATTAGCTCATTCGATGAGACTAATACAGCTGAAATTCAAAAGATCATCCAAAACTCAATATCCAAAAACTGCTCTCTCGACCCCATTCCAACATGGCTCCTAAAAAAGTGTTCTCACGAACTGTCTCCTTTCATAACTAAGATATGTAACATCTCCCTGAATTCTGGCGTTGTACCAAACCTCTTCAAGAAGGCCTTAGTCACTCCAATATTAAAAAAGACATCTCTCGACCCTGGTGATTTAAATAACTACAGGCCAGTATCCAACTTATCTTTCTTGTCGAAATTACTAGAGAAAATCGTCGCTTCACGCATCAACTATTTTATCGAATCACAAGATATGTTCGCCACCCACCAGTCTGCATACAGAAAGCACCACTCCACAGAAACGGGTCTCCTTCGATTACTTTCAGATGTAATCCTAGCAACAGAAACAGGCAATCTAGTTCTTCTTTCATTCCTGGATATGAGCGCAGCCTTTGACACAGTCGACCATCCGTTTCTTCTAAACAGACTGAACATATCCTACGGATTTCAGGGTAAAGCCCACTTGTGGCTGAAATCCTATTTACAAAATCGCTCTCAAAGCATAACTATAAATAAAGAAAAGTCTTCCCCTTCAAAGGTGATGACAGGTGTTCCCCAGGGCTCCGTGCTTGGCCCGCTACTTTTCACGCTATACACAAAAGACATCTTTAATATAGTAAAATCTCACGGTCTTCTCGCACATTGCTACGCTGACGACTGGCAGCTGTACTTTTACTCGACTCCAAGTGAATCTTTGCTTCTAAAAGACAAAATTTGTCTATGTATCGGAGAAATAGAGCGGTGGATGTCCTCTAATAAACTAAAATTAAATCCAACTAAAACCGAATTTCTCTGGACGGCCACATGCCGCCGGCAACATCACATAGACAACACTCCCATCTCAGTCGCAGACACTGACATTACTCCAAAATCCACAGTTAAACTTCTCGGAATACATCTCGATTCCAGCCTGAGCCTCAAAAAACAAATAAACAACACAACATCTTCTGCTTTCTACCACCTACGACGTATAAAATCCATCAGACGAAATATTCCCGTAGAAGCAACGAAATCTTTAGTAAACTCATTCGTTATTTCTCGCTTAGACTACTGTAATGGCATCTACGCAAACCTCCCAAAACTCGAGCTAAACAAACTTCAATCCGTCTTCAACGCAGCGGCCAGGCTTATCACCGGAGCTGCAAAATTCTCTCACATCTCTCACCATCTTCGAAACCTCCACTGGTTGAAAGTCCCAGAGAGAGTCAAGTTCAAACTATGTTTGCTGACATTCAAAGCAATCCATGGCATTGCTCCCACTTATCTAACAGAGCTCTGCATCCCTTTTACTGCAAACGACCGACAAGTAACACTCCGGTCAGCCACCACAACCATGGCCGGCAAGTTAACTGAAATCAATAGAGTTAACACCACAAATTTTGGCGATCGTGCTTTTGCGGTGGCTGGCCCAGCTTCGTGGAATAAACTACCACCTCATCTGAGACGAATTGACAACCTTGACCAATTCAAAATACACCTCAAAACTCATCTATTCCGCGAGTCTCACGACATAAAATAACAATAAACTCAAAGCGCCCTTGAGGTGAGGTTATCACAAAAACGGCGCTATACAAATCATCCCATTATTATTATTATTATCACATCACATAGTTCGTTCATCTTTCTTTCCATTCCTCCTCTCACATTCCACACTCCGAATCTACATTCAGTTCTCCTCTTGTCGCCTTCCCTTTGGACTTCGGCATGATGGAGGGTGGGTCTCATCGCTACCTTAGATAGGTAAAGCCTTAGGGGTAAAAGTCTATAATATTTTATCATTCTTCACGCATATACTTACAATTAACATTTAGTGTAACTTCAGGAGAGATGGACCACTTTTTTAAATGTATCATAACTTTGTTCAGTTTAGAAATAAAATCACAAATTAATATTGTATTCATAGCTTTATTAATCATAAAATGAAAAAATATAAAATAAATCAAATTTGTCAACAAATAAAGAAATACTGAGGTGATGAAAAAAAAACTACCTTCGGTCCATCTATCCCGAGAAGGCAGGTGAGATGGACCACCTTGTGTGGGAGAGATGGACCAAGGAAGTCTAAACAAAAATACAAGGGTAATAATTTCAAATTGACAATTTTCTGTAATTTTTAAATGATCGACTAAAAGATTTAAGAGTTACACCACATCTTTCGCACATATCGGAGAAAGAGCTATAATTCTTATGAAACCAGCGTTCATAATATGTGGTACATTTTATCCATTCTTGGTTCAATCGCGAATGACCATACAGCTCTCCACATTCTGCACATTCATTTTCATCCCAGATTAAGTCAAAATCGCTGTCATCATGAAGGCTAATAAAACTACTTGTAGATGTATCAGAGCTATCTCGCTTTCTTTTATTTTCTTCCTTTTCTTACTATTTTTCTTCTGAACAGCAAATGTTTTTTCTCCAAGTGGTTTTCTGTCTTGTTTTATTATTATTTTTCTATTTTTGATTCTCAGCATAGGAATGTTCTCAGGTGATGTCAATATTTCTGCGATGTTTCTTGATCATTTCCTAACATTTATACTTTTTCAAGACTCGGTATTGTTGATACAATTTCTAATATTTCCTACCAAATTGGTCTCTCGTTCAATTGTAGTCTCACTGGTGTTGTGTAATTGAGATGTAGAAGCTCTCGAATTTATGTTCTGAAGTGAAAACGTAGATGGTGATGAAATTATTCAAAATTATAACTATTATTATCTTTATTTAATATTAAGTAGGTATTTACTACTTATGTATATATATATATACCTACTACGAAATCTAAAAAAAATAATATTGCTTGGTCCGTCTATCCCTTAAAACACTGGTCCATCTCTCCTGTTTTGCAAGGAGAGATGGACCGGAAGTTTAAAACAAACCGTCTTACAAAACAAATAATTTTTACATTAGGTATGATTGTTTACATCTATTAACGTCTATTAATATGAGAAAAACTTAAAAAAACACTAATAAAATTACTTATATCGCTTACCCAATTCTTGCACGTAAAATTTTCAACAAGTCTAAAAACTTTAATGTTAAATAACTTGCGTTCTTTGCGTTTTTCTCCAAAGAATATACAATCACACAACACACAACATCAAAATGAACGCCATATCGGCGCAAACATTGCTCTTTAGTGATAGGAATTGGAAATAATAGCCCCGGTCCATCTCACCCGCTGGTCCATCTCTCCTGAAATTACATTATAATAACACAATTTAATCTTAAACTATATACAGGCTTAGACTAATTATATGCTATTAAAAGAGGTTTAGATTACACTATATTACTTATATAACTAACTATATCTTATTCACTATTTTAACTTATTCTACTACACAATTATTAAGTTTCTGGTGCACTCATGTCATTACACTAATTTTCGTTTACTTTCCGATGTACATACAGTGTGTTTGCTGACAGCTGTTTAGACTAGCTCCTCATACATCAGGGTCTGACGGAGGTCGACCCAATCCAGGGATTTTTAGTGATCAAATATCAGAACTGGCGCGGTTCCATCTTGTTCAATCACTTATGAGCCTCTTATAGAAAGATAATTCAAAATTAACAATTGGTTGGTCCATATCACCCTATGTAAGTACCTACCTAATACTTCTTTTTTTTTTTTTTTCTACCTACAATGCTAAGATAGGTTTGCACAAAGCACTCCACATAGAGTATCTCTGTTGTCAGCCAGCCTATTCACCTCTCGGTAAGTTGCTATAGTACACATGACTGATAACCTGGTCCATATAATTGTTTCTAGGGCGACTTCTATAGTTTTTGCGTTCCGTCATTACATTAGTAACAATCAGCACAAGTTTTTAACTTTTTTGGGACAGTATCTATTGAAAAAAAAAATTGTATAATTTGAATATTTGTACTATGTGTATGTTCAAATTATGTTACTCAATAAAAAAAAAAAAAAAAAAAATCAGACCCGAATGTCTGATGATATGGGATCGTTGTTGGGCAACCCTCTTTAGGACTTGCCTCGTTTCTAACTCTGCTCAGTAGGTACTACACGTCGCTTGAAATGTGGTCTGACGAATGGATCCTATCCATGCCCCTGTTGTAGCACTAAATTTCGAAGGCACCCTGACGTACAGACTCTCTCCGGCTGATAGTCCAAGTTTCGCTGCTATACCGCAGCACTTCAGATAAGAGCTTTAATGAAGTTCTTACTAATATTAATATCAATGTTAGTACTATTAATTTAACTATCGCAAGAAATAATTTCATTTTAAACAAATAAATTGCAACAATTAGTGCGGGTATACCAAAATTTAATACTCGATAAATTGGTAATTCAATCCGAGTGTTGATGATTCAAAGATGAAAAGCAAATAATTTAGAGAATTCATTGGATACATCTTCACAGCGTGTACAAATTGACTGAAAATCCGTAATATTTATGTACATATAACAACATACCTACTTTAATATATTCAATCTTGAAAACATTGGAGTCGGTGAGATCACGCGTTTAAAAATAAAATGTTAATAAGATTTCTGTGAGGCCAACGTCACATACATTCAAAGAGATTATCACATTGTACCATTTATATTCACAGTATAACGCACCAACACCAATACCAACATAATAACACATACTTATATTTATCTACTCATTCATTTTCTTTCGTTCCATTGTGAAAAAATATGGCGAAGATAAACACCGAGTCTATTTAAAATAACCGTACATTATTATTGTAAAGAGCTCATTTATCATTACGTCTAGGTTACACCAATGTAAATATTTCAAATTCCAAACATCAAACACAACGCAACAAAACAAAAGTGACCCAAAGGCTCCAAAACAACAAAAACTTGTCCAGGTCTTGGTTGTACTTTTTTACCTCGTACCCATTGAATGTTTACAAATTCTTGTCGCGTTCGATATTTCCTTTGTGCGTTTCTCAGTATCAATACTCAAACCAAAAAGTACAAAACGTGTTTGTGAACAGAAAACAACTTTGATTAACAATGGTTATGACCTTTTTGCTATGTCGTTTATGTCCCCACATTATTCAAATCGCCAGCTAAAATGTGTGTGTGCACCGCGTTAGCAATATTCAGCAGTAATTATATTCAATTCAAAAGGTATATATCTAATACATAGTAAGATCCTATGCAGATGAAAATTTTTTGTTCCTTTTTATTAATATGATAAAAATTACAGGGCTTTTATAGATCATCTGTATCCTATGAAACACACACACGCACACACCTGCACTTTGAACAACATTCAATATAAAAAATAACTATAACCTTTCGAGACCGTAAACACTTTCATTAGCTTAATTTTTATTGGAACCACTTTAAATTAAAATAAAAGGTCCCGGGGTCGATTCCCGGTGGAGACACAGTTTTTAATTGTGTTTTCAGTCTGGATCTGTGAGATATCGTAAGTGTCCAGAATGTGGCAACTTGTTATTGGGTGCATGTTAAATTAATATTTGACATAGTATCTACCTGTTAGTTGCCCGAGACGCATTATAAAATAAATAAATAAATAAATAAAATGAATGAGCTGAATCGAACTACGACAATAGCATGCTACAGAAATGTAACTATGTTATTTTATGTAATGTGTTATTTTAATAACGAGTGCTCAACTGTACCGAGAGAGTATCAACGTAATTATTTAGTTCTATATTGTTTTGCAGTTGTAATATTCTGCAATTCCTAAGCTCTTCGAATCGATAATTGCTAAGACTAGTTGCATGTAACACATGAGATCCAACTGTCGACAGCGATAGTATGTATAGTTGAAGAATAAGTACCAAACCCATAAATACAAATAATTTATTATTTTATTTATTATTTTATGATATTTAGTTTTCTATACAACACATGTACCTAGGTAGTCAAGATAGGATAGTATGGAGGTCAGTCTTTTTTTCCTACCCGGAATATGAAAACAGCATGATGGTGTATGTATATTGTATGTTTAGAGATGAAGTATCAAACTATTAAGTCTTCTTTGATATTGTGTATAGGTGACTACCATACAAATTGTATGAAGCGATGTCGTCACTAAATTCAATTTTTATAAAAATTGTTAAAAAAAATTTGAGATATACTGCTACAATGTTAATATTTTTTATATAAAATTAAATTATCTAGTTGGGGTGTTTCGGCTTTTTTCGATATTTTAAAAAAAAATGGAAATATAGGCAGTTAAACTCATAAATTTATCATAAAAAAAAATACTTTTCTTAATAAAAAATGTTTGAGAAACCCTGGAATTTTTTTGAAAAAACCTATTTGAGATTTTGTATTTGTCTATGTTTATACCAATTTTCAGCGTTCTAGCTTTTATGGTTTCTGAGATATAGGGAAAAATAAAATAAAAATTCAAAAATTGATAACCCCTGACTGAAACAAAAATTCAAAATTCCGAGTATAAAAGTTTTGTAGGCCTGTAATTGTTTATATATTCTGAAATTTTAGGCTCTGTAAATTGAGCGGATCAAAAGTTATAAGGGGGGGGGACACACACACACACACACACAGACATACCCACACACAGACACACGAAATGTTCTACTCCGAATTCTGAGTAAATCCGTGTATGGAACATATATGCTGCGAAGCCTCTAAGTTGGTGTTTTTTGACTTCAAAGTTGGAAAAGCCGTGAAAAAAGTAGACCTCTCCATACAATTCTCGCGTATTCTGGCTTGATACATTGTCGATATGTTAAGAGAACAAAGTTCTCCTGAACAAATCGACAGTTGGAAAATAAGTCAACCGATAAATAACATTATTACTGTTTCCCAACATGGCTTTGTTCCCAAGAAATCTACTTTAACGAACTTAGCAATATATCATAACTATATTGCCAATACAATATCTAGGAGAGGTCAAGTCGATTCCGTGTACACTGACTTTTCAAAAGCTTTTGACAAGGTATCACATTTCATACTATTATATGTTACGTGAATACGGAGTAGATGGTATCTTTCTACATAGGCTTAAAAGTTACTTGTGTGATTGTACTCTTAGAGTTAGGATTGGGAATTGCATATCTCAGCCAATACAAGCATCTAGTGGTGTTCCGCAGGGATCGCATTTGGGACCAATACTGTTCAATTTATTTGTGGATGGTATAGTTCAAATCTTCAGAGGTGTTGAAGTCTTGTTGTTTGCGGATGATTTTAAAATTTTCAAATCTATTAATAACATCGTAGACTGTTTAACCATTCAAAACAACCTGCTTTCTTTAAGCGAATGGTGTAAGCGTAATAAACTTAAATTAAACGCTTCAAAGTGTCAAGTTATCCGTTTTCATAGAACAAGATCACATCTTACCTATGATTAGGTATACTATTGACAATGTTACTCTAGAAAGCGTTACTAACTTGAGGGATTTGGGAGTCACATTTTCTGGGGATCTGACCTTTAATTTACATATAGAGGAAGACGTTGGTTATGCTATGAGGGTTTTGGGCTTCATCACGAGACTGGCAGCTGACCTAAGAAAACACTGAATCCTACAGGATACTATTTGTTTCTTTAGTCAGACCATTACTGGAATACAACTCTGTAATCTGGTCCCTCTACTACAGTGTCCATAGAGGTGGGAAAAACAGCTTATTTTTTTAATCGTTATAGACGTTTTGTTAATTTTAAATAACGTTATTTTTAAAGGCTTAAAAAGCTTAAAAGCTTATTTATATTTGTACTGTATATATACAAGTACAATATACCTAAATCTAAAAAAAATTAACACATTAACATGCAATGAAAAAAAAGGTATGTTTTTGAAATAAATATAATGTACTTTTAATTTTTTGCTTCCTCTAGAAAGTATTTAAAATGTAGTCTAAAACCTATGACGAAAATACAGTAGAAATGTTATACAGTAAATACATATATGTAAAGTTTAAAAATTATGTTGATGATAATTTTGTACGCTCGAATCATCTAACAAAGCCGACAACGCACAATAAACCAACCCGATAGGCGTTTTAAACTATACTAAAGAAACCAAAAATAAACGTTTATAAAATCAGTAATAATAATAACTTATAACGTTGAACGAAACAAGACGATTTGAAACTGATCACAATGATGTCAACAGATGTCAATCAAGTGTTTACTAGCGACCGACAATGCTGCACACCGGTCAGCTAATCATAAATTACAATCATCTTGCAACGTTGTCGTTAAAAATAATACATCTTTGTTATGATTATAAAATAAGCTTTTAACGAAAAACAGCTTTTAACGGAATCATCATCGGAACGTTATGATACATGATTGAAATCGTTGTAACACTCACAACGTTCAACGAATATGGTTTAAAATTTATAACGTTTGATTGATTATTTTTTTAAACGAATATTTTAATCAGCTTTCGTTTAAACGATCATCTCTAAATGTCCATATAAATCACATAGAAAAAGTCCAAAGAAATTTTTTGGGGTTTGTAAATTATAAAAAGGGGATCCCAATAGAAAATATCAACTACACAGATCTTATGTTAGAATTCAAACTTTTATACCTTAACGATAGAGGAAAGGTTATTGACCTTTCCTTCTTACATAAACTATTAAACTACGCTATAGACTGTCCCGAACTCCTTAAACTTATAAATAATTATGTATCTTCCAAAACCACAAGACAGTGTGTTATGTTTCGTGAGAGCCATTCCCAGAGTAACTTCGCCTACCATTCCCCTATTCCAAGGCTACATAGACTTGGTAGGGAGACACTCTGATATATTTGTCGACGATTTCTTTATTTTCAAATCAAAAATTTAAACTTTAACTCATGACCTGTAAATAATGGTCTCATTTTTGCTGGTTTTATACGTTGTGTTTGGGTTTTTGTATTTATTGTATTTTGTTTTTAATTATGTATATTGTTTTATAATTGATATTATTATGTATTTTGTTTTTAATTGGGTATAGTCTTTTATAATTGATATTAAAATATTTGTTTAAATTTGCTTATATTTTAAAAAATTCAAGTTTTCATCTTTGTACACTTGTTGTTTTTTTAAATGGGCTTCCAAGCCGTAAATGGTAAAAAAAACGGAATATTAAAAAAAATAGGTAGGTACTTATTCCTATTGCTTCAAAAAAAAGTTGGTGCTGTTGCATCAAAATTCTTGCATTATTCACACTCGTCTTTGGAGACTGACTCATTGTAATATATAGCTTGCGATGGATATTATAAAAAAAACGAACTCGTAAGAAACTTCAACAATAATATTACAGATGATGCAATTGTTGCTTGCCAAAATAGAAAAATGTGGCACTCTGTTCTTCGGTTGGTGTAGTAAATTATAATAATTATAATTTACTACACCATCCTTAATCCTCAAGGGCGCTTTGAATATATTACAGGTTTTTATAAGACTCGCGGAAGAAGTGAGTTTTCAGGTGTTTCCTAAATAAGGGCAATTTGTTGATTCGCCTCAGTTCAGGTGATAGTTTATTTTACGAGGCTGGTCCAGCCACGGCAAAAGCGCGATCACCGAAGGATGTGGTGTTGACTTCTCTTTATTTCAGTTAACTTGCCAATCATGGATATGGTGGCTGATCGAAGTGTTGTCGCTCGTTTACGGTGAGAGGGATGCAGAAGTCTGAAAGATACGTGGGAGCCATGCCATCAATCGCTTTGAAAGTCAGCAAACATAATTTGTACTTGACCCTCTCTGGAAGATTTCGTAGACGGTGGGAAATGTGTGAAAATTTCGCGGATCCGGTGATTAGCCTAGCAGCAGTGTTGAAGACGGATTGAAGTTTATAAAGCTCAAGCTTTGGGAGATTTGCGTATCACAGAGGGGCATAAGCTACGACTTAAGACTAGGGGGTTTGTACACAAAGTGAGGTAGAACGCGGGTATCTCAAACACATTCAGTGTTTACCTAAACACCTATAGGTAAATCGGATACTAATGACACTTTTATTTAGCAGTAAAATATCTGCTTTATAAAAATAAATTCCCTTTCTTAACAACATTTAGGTCGGTATGTTTTAATATTAGTGTTGAGTAGGTACTGTTTCAATTTTCATTACGAACTATTCCGGAAATAATCAAATACATTAGGTATATTGATTGCCACTAAATTTTAATGGCATAGGTAGACATGACATAACCAAGAAATTTTGGTTAGGTATGTCATGTCTATAAATTATTGTTTTATACACGAAATAAGCATGGAAAATTTTATTCATAATACTCAGGTAAGTAGGTACTTACTTACCTAAGTTTTTTTAGGAATTAGGTAGGTACATCCATTGAAAAATATGTAAAATTAAATAATAACTTACTTATAGTTATTGAAATTTAAATCATTCGAAATTAAAATAATTTAAAATTCTCATTGGTTAGGTATCTGACTGCTGAGCCAAATGTCCCGGGTTCGATTCCCGGTGAAGACACAGTTTTTAATTGTGTTTTCAGTCTGGATCTAGAATGTGGCAACTTGTTATTGTGTGCGTGTTAAATTAATATTTGACATACTAAGTACCTACCTGTTAGTTGCCCGAGAAGCAATATTTAATAAATAAATAAAAAAATAAATACCTACAGAAATATAATTTATAATGTTATTACAACTATTTTAATATTTGTGTGTCGATAAAAACACCTCTGCGAATGTGTTAATGTAACCATTGATGTTATCTCTAGGCAGCTGTTACCAAGCAATAAAAAATATGACCGTGTAATTCTGTATAAAG
This sequence comes from Molanna angustata, assembly GCA_963576475.1. NCBI lineage: Eukaryota > Metazoa > Arthropoda > Insecta > Trichoptera > Molannidae > Molanna > Molanna angustata. The sequence goes on from OY754970.1 coordinate 26,425,608, forward strand.
TGACGCAGAATAATCGATCATAGAGACCTGATTCCCTCACAGGATTTGATGAAATGATTAGGGACCGGGTACAAGGTCTGCGAGCGATACTGAGCCCAAAGGCTGCGTGTGGATAGGTTGGTTCCTCTGAATTCGTCTCGTATATTGGTCTTCTCCAATTGGTTGTTATATTCATGCCGAGACAGTTGGGGGGAGGGGAGTTAAGAGCTCTGAGCAGAAATAGCCCCCTAAGCTGAGAGATAATCAAATAAATCATAAGATCATCTCCTTGTTTACGTACCTACTTATAGAAAGGACGACGACTAATAACACTCATTATTTTGAAACATCAATCAATATAACACAAAACTTTATTTTTAATTTATTGGGGAAAATCCTACAGCTACAATAATAATAATAATAATAAATTTGGATAATTTATATAGCGCCGTTTTTGTGAATATCTCACCTCAAGGGCGCTGAAAAAATGATTACGTTGTATCATTTCGGCTCTGGTAAGATTTGCGAAAAAGGTGCGTTTTGAGTTTTTTCCTGAACGAAGATATATTTTCGGTTTGTCTGAGGGTGTGTGGGAGCTTATTCCATGCATTTGGTCCTGCCACAGCAAATGCACGATCACCGAAATTAGTTGTGTGCACCCTGTTTATTTCAACTAATTTCCCAACCATGGATGAAGATTTTGTGATAACTATACAATAAATATAGTTATCACAAAAAAGACACATAAAGAGAAACAAACAACATCACAGAGAAGCCAATAAGTGGATTCCACGAAAATTATCATTAGACTTCATAGAAAATAGGTAGGTAGGTACCCAATACCTACTTATTTATTTAGACATATTGATGAAGCAGGCCTGCCTGTCGTGTTGACTATCAGCCTACAGCGAATCCTTCAGTATTTTGGACACATTGCCAGAACGGCCTCGAGAAGCTCGTCGTATTGGGAGCCATACAGAGTTGAAGATCGAGAGGTCACTCATTAATCTCGTCAAGTCCGCTACAGGATCTTCTAATCACTGAAGCCCTTCGTCTGTCCAAAACCATCCTACGTGGAGATGGACCATTCAGCAGGTGATTATTGTGATTAAGTGTAACCGTCATCCTCAGACATGAGGTCAAGGAGGAAGATAAAGATACATTGAGTCGTTAATATTTAACATAACATGCCATGAATAGATTTCGAAAAATACGGCGAACATTTCTTGCAGGTAGGTAGGTACCTTCTTCTTCTTCTTCGATGAATACCTTCTTCTTCTTCTTCGCTATGATAGCTAAGCTAAATACAAAAAACTTTCGATGTGTTGAGGGTGGAAATGGGAAACAGGTCCAGTGTGATGATCCAGAGACAAAAGATTGATATGATGAGGTATGCCGACGATATTGCATTGTTTGGAGAGACAGATCAGTAATCGAATGAGAATCCTTAAGAAGGATGAAAAATATCTTGAACTCCAAACATAACATAAAGATAAATACAGATAAAACAAAGTGCATGCTGGTTGCTGGAAAAGAAGATGTTCTGGGTGCATGACACCACAATAAAGCGATTCAAAGAATTTGTATATCTGGGCAGCAGAATATCTTGATGGCAATATTTTTTAGCCCAACGAAGATCCAACTGGATTGGCCATAACACGTGACACCCGGGTCTGCTCATAACCATCGCGGAGGGAATGGTAGAGAGCAGCAACTATTAAGGCCGACCAAGAAACAGCTAATAAATGGACCAGGAGATCGACGACATGTGCTGTAATAGCTACGTGGAGATGAAGAGGATGACAGAGGACAGGGCGGAGTGGAGTAGAAGAGAGGCAGTCATAGCTGTTACAGACCAATCCTAGGATTGCAACCGATAAGACGACTATAATATCTTAAGATAGTTTAGAACTCCATTACATAACTATATCCACGATACCTATAGGTTATCATGAGGGTTTTGATTTCACCGTTTGACCGGACTTGTTCCCCTGGATTAATACATTTAACAAAAAAAATGATTATAGATAATCATGAAATTTAAAAAGGTCGGTAGTACCTACCTATAGGAATACGAAATAAAAAAAAATTTGTTGGTGACGTTGATCATTCAATATTTACGTAATATCTACATACTATTAACAAATCAAATTGCATAACCATTTAATTAAATCGACATTCTGATTATTTTAAAATTTTATAAATTATTTGATGTCGTGAATTGAGAAATTTATAATAATAATTTTCTCATCAGTTGTCCATAGGTTATGTAAGTATAATATTATGTGTGTGTGTTTGTGTGTGTGACGCTGATCGCGTTAAGTATCTAATTGGCATATTTTGAATGCTTACTTAGTTTGTCATCAATAATTGATTGTGAAAACTTATTGACAATTTACGACATGATGTGACGTTGCGGCCGTGAGTTGTGGCCAGCATTCAATCTTTCACTTACATAAATTAGTGTAAACTTTTTCTTTAGAGAGTTAGACAGAATCGCTAAAGTGTGAAGGCCAATCGGGGTGAAGGAAGAGATAAACCGCTATGCTGATAACAGTGATAACCAATTTAGCTCCAAGATTGAAATCCAATACATATATTTGATATGTTGGTAGCATATACATATCTACATATTATGTATATTATTATTTCACAGCAACCAGACCAAGGTACCAAAATAACAGCCATAGGTTACTAGGTACATGTAATATCAAAAAACTGAAACAAAATAAACTAAATCTTCATTCTTACAAAGGGAAAAAATGTATAGTTATACGATAGACAAATAATTCCAGAACAATGTTGATGATTCAATGATAAGTTTTCAGACTTATCATTGAAAACTTAATGTTTAGTAACCATACCTAATGAAACATTCACAATCACTGAAAATATAATCGCAAAAAATTACGTTGTCCAAAAACCTCACTTTGGTGCACAATTTATACTGCACATAATATGACTTGTGATGATAACTGCCAGACAACTTATTTAGTATTTAGCACCGCAATTGCAAAAGTTCTCTGATTACTATTGATAGAACACCGCACATGGCTACAGTCTTTAAGTCTTTACACATATGATGAGAGCTTTATTTCCAAAAATATAAACAAGCTAAGTATTGTACGAAACAAACCCTTGCTTCAAGATCTCAAGTAATTATTTATTTTTAAGTAATTTCAAATGTTTTATCTCCACTGTTATTTTTCCATATTTATAAATTATATCACTACAAAACTCAAATGTAAATATAATCTTTTTGACGATCTTCAAATATATTTTCAATTTAATATCTCTGATATTAACAATGCAGTCCTTCTCGTGAATGATGATCTTAAATTTATCTCTTCTTGGTCATCGGATCATGGTCTTCTTATTAATTTGACTAAGTCCCAGGCAATTATAATCGGTAGTCCTCGTCTGTTATCATCTATAAGGAATTTGCAACTCCCACTGCTGTATATCAATAACCAATGCATTCCTTGTACCAGGGTTGTAAAAGATCTTGGAATCTTCATGATGACCCTTCGTGCTGGCATGAAGAGGTATCGCATCTGTTTTCTTTGTCCTACATTCACTTAATATACTTAAAAATTTCCTTACATTCCGTTGTAAAATAACTCTAGCTCAATCACTTCTTCTTCTATTGCTTGATAATGCCGATGTGTGCTATATTTGGATGCAAATGAAGTGCATCTCAAAAAACTTGAACGTCTTCAGCCATCAACTTAGCAGTATTTTCTCATTGTGTGTTTGTCGATTTGAGATTAATACAATTACGAAATTGCATTTCGATAAGTGGAGGTTAATTTGGGTCACGTTCTGCGAGGTAAAAAGTGCAGGCAAGTGATTGTGACGGACAAAATAGAGGGATGCCGAGGAAAAGGAAGACGTCAGATGTCATGGCTCCGCAACATTCGTGAGTGGACCGGCATCAGAGACAAAATAGAGGGACGCCTCAGAATAGGAAGACGTCAGATATCATGGCTCCGCAACATTCGTGAGTGGACCGGCATCAGAGACATCGGCGAATTGTTCCGTACAGCGGCGAATAGAGATGTCTTCTCAGCAGTGATAGCCAACATCGAGGGGAACTGATATGGCACGAAGAACAACTGGTAGATATGTGATTCACATCTGCTGCGTGTATCTTCCGGGAGTGACTCCTAAATTCTTACATTCTCAAAGACTTGCATGTTTGAGGGCTCACATGGAGACCGTTTCCAATAAGGTAATGAGTCACCCGGACGATAAATTTATAGTTATAGGTGATTATAATATTCCAAATATTGATTGGTCGGTCTCTCCTCCCACCTTCAATGGTGATAGTTGTTCTAAAGAGTTATTAAACGGCCTCGCATTGGCTGACTTGCAACAACGAAATCAAATTTCAAATCAGTATGGCAAGATTTTGGATTTGGTTCTGTCTAATTCTCCTCTTACAGTAAACATGTCTGATTATTCTCTTGTACCTGAGGACCCCCATCATAAATCTCTGTTAGTGAAATACTCCGCTGCACTTATATCGGAACCTAAGACAATTATTCAAAATACTAAACAATTTTTCAAAGGAAATTACTCAAAAATCAACGAAAAGCTGAGACTTGCTAACTGGTTACCAGTCATGAACGCAATGGATGTAAATATTGCAGTTCGATATTTTTATGAAATAATCTATGAAATAATCGATGAACATATTCCATTAAAAAAATTTGTAGGAAATAAGTATCCTAGTTGGTACAATTTGCCTCTTATTTAATATTGATAAAGAGAAAATGAAATACTTTGAAAGCTATGGAAATGTAACGGAAATCCCAGGGATTACCAAACATTTTCTCTGTTACGCAAGAGACAAAAGTCTGTTTCCAAAATAGTTTTTTACAATTACATAAGATCAACAGAAAAGTCTATTCAAAGAGATCCCAAAAAAATTTGGACATACGTTAAGTCTAAAAGATCATCTAATTATTCACCTGAATGTCTCAATTATGGAGATGTTACAGCTAATAATGCCAAAGAATCCGCGAATTTACTCTCTGAATATTTCTCGTCCGTGTTCTCACAAAATCTACTCCCTCCTAATAGGTCTCAAACTGGTACCGTTAATGGTACTATTTCTGGAATTTCTCTAACAAAAGTTGCAATTGATGTTGAGACTGTTTCAAAATATCTTGGAAAGATTGATATCAGTAAGAGCCACGGTAAAGATAATGTTCCTGGAATTTTTATTAAAAATTGTCACGAGTCATTGGCCGTTCCATTGACTCATATTTTTAAATTATCTTTATCCAACGGTGTATTTCCAGAGATATGGAAGGAAGTTCTAGTGACCCCCATTTTTAAAGGAGGTGAAAGGAAGGATGTATCTAACTATCGTCCGGTCTCAAAGCTTTCAATTCTGAGTAAGGTGTTGGAAAAAATTGTTTACGACCAGGTATATTTTAATCTAAAGCCTCAAATAAATTCAAAACAGCATGGTTTTATAAGAAACAGGTCGACTACATCAAACTTATGTGTTTTTGTTAATTCTGTATGTAATAATATGGACTCGAGAGGACAAACTGATGCCATTTATACCGACTACTCTAAGGCATTTGACAAAGTTGATCATGTTCTACTGGTCGATAAGCTTGGAGACGTTGGAATACATGGTGATCTTCTCAGGTGGTTCGAGTCATACCTGTTGAACCGTAGTCAGATAGTAGTTCACAATGGACAACTTTCGAAATCAGTAAGTGTATCCTCGGGGGTCCCCCAGGGATCTCACCTGGGGCCACTACTATTTAATATTTTTATTTTGGACATTGGTGAATGCTTTAAAAATAGCGAGTAGGTATATAATGTATGCGGATGACATGAAGATCTATAAAAGAATTACATCAGTTAATGATTGCGAATTATTACAGGAGGATCTAAATTGTCTCGCAGCGTACTGCAGGAGGAATGGATTGGCATTAAATATTAAAAAGTGCCATTCTATTTCTTTTACAAGAAATAATAATATTATTTTGCATAATTATAAAATCAACAGGGAAATTATAAATAATAAAACAGAATGCAAAGATCTTGGAGTTACTCTGGACAGTAAAATGTCTTTCAGTATACACATTGAAAATATATGTCTAAAAGCTTATCAAATGTTAGGTTCCTTAATGAGAACTTGTAAACCATTTAAACAAATAAAAACAATATGTATGCTTTATTATGCAATAGTCAGAAGTCAGCTGGAGTTTTCGTCGGTTGTGTGGAACCCGCAATATAACATATACATTGATGGTATTGAGCGAATACAGAAGATATTTATCAAATACCTATGTTATAAATTTGGAATCAACAATAATATGTTTTTACAACAACTTTATATAAGACGTAGAAACAGTGATTTAATGTTCTTGTATGATCTATCAAATAATAATATTGACTGCCATGAACTACTAAACGAAATATAATTTAACGTACCGATTAGACGGACAAGACACTCATCACTTTTTTATTTAAATAAATGTAATACAAACATCGGTAAAAATGCTCCCTTATACAGATGTATTATTTCATATACAAATTTGGAGAGTATATCGAAAGACATAGACATTCTACACATAAAAGACATTTGTATAAGAATGAAATTCGTATTAGGTATATAACAATCAATAAGACAGTGACTGTTATCCTTTCTTCCTTTCCCTCCCTTCTCCTCTCCCTTCTTAAAACTTAATAGCGATTATCAATTACAATTAAACTCAAAGGTGAATCGGTTTGATATTCACGTATGAAAATCCTTCCATCGGGTAGCTAATATATATTTACAATTATGTATATATATGTGTTATCGATTAAAGAATATTGTGTATTCACTTTTTAAAATAAATAAAAAAAAAAAAAGAAAAAGGAGGACATCACTTTAGAAAAAATAAAACCAACATCCCACTGGACACTCATCACTACTAAAATAAGTATTTCAATTGTGTCTTTTGATTTTAATAAACGAAGCCAATCATCATTCTTTATTCAGAATGGAATCAATAATATTATTCGAGTATAGATAAGGGTTAGGTTTCATGTTAGTGTATTTAGGGTTGAGAATTTGGAAATGTGTTTGTTATTAGGTAGGTATAGGTATAGGTGCGAATGAAGACTGAATACGGGTCCAAGTTATGCATCAAACATGCGGGCTACATAACTTCTATGAACTACGACTGGTGTATGTAATAAATAAACTGGTGGTAAAATAGTTTCAATAAATTATTAGATACATGTATGGTTTATCAATGTGCTACTTGTAGGCAAACAGGGTGACGCCAGATTGGCACCCAGAATACTCCATTGTGGGCTATGTGGAGAAAATAGAAGCGTTGGTAGACTCCCTTAAAGATCAAAAAGTCAGATGATATCATCCAATTGGCTGGACGAACCTAAAACAAGACAGAGTGGTATACCTATAACGAATATGAAGAGGTCAGTGGAGGGTATTACAGAAAGAAGAATAATAGTTCCAATGCAAAATGACTTGAAAAGATATGGATTTTGACAACATAATTCAAAACCACATTGCATTAAGCCTTACCACAAGGTTTACCTACTTATTTTTAGTAATTTCATGGTACCTAAGTGCTAATATTTATGGAGATATTTTGTCACATTTTTTATTTATTTAAACATACAAAAGCAAACAAATGTTGAGGACTTCAGAAATGAGGAAATTGAGAGCTATTGCAGGCAAAACCTTGAGAGACCGAGTGAGGAACTCCAGAATAAGGGAACTATGTGAGGTTGACGATATCATCAGATGGAGTAGGCAGCGGAGGAGGGACTGGTATGGTCATGTCCAAAGGATGGACAGCACCAGACTTCCTCATATCGTGCTTCACAATCAGCCTCACGGAACCCGCCCTCGCGGTAGACCGCCAAAAAGATGGAGGGATAGCTGGGGGTCCACCTCGCAAGAAGAGCAGGCCTCTTAAAAAACAGACCTGAAGGTCTATTCAAAAGGAGAAGAAAAGAAGACTTAATAATTACATACAATATTACATGTTATCATAATAATTGATGTTTCCTTTCCTAATTTAAGCTAGAAGTTTGTATTTAGGAATCTAGCCGATTGTATATTTTAAGTAGGTATAGCTTTAAAATTTCATGTAATAATTGGTAGGCAGTTGAATTTATGTAGATACCTACGATTTTATACATAAAAACACAATATCCCAGATATGTTAATTTCAATTTTGATTTAATGAATACCTTTCTTGTATTGTTAATTATTCTTTTCTTATTCGAATAAACTGTTGTACATATAGAAGACACCAAACTTCATTAGTTTTTTCGTCATGGAGGGGGACGGTTTGCACATATACCTACCAACCAAGCAAAAATACACAAATTTGCGATCTGCAAAGTACCTACGTTGAAATTATTCGTATCAAAAATTCAGTTATTATTGAAATGAACACAATTAAAAAATTCGTGAATAAAAAAATATAATTAGAGACCAAAGACATATTATGTCATCATTTGAAAGACGAGTCAAAAATAAATTGTAAATGTACAATTTTTCTTCTTGAAAGGTTGACAATCCCTAAATGCATTTTCATGAAGTGCCTATCTACATTTCTATTATAGATTCCTAAACAAATATTAGTTTCCCTGATGACAAAAGTTTTTATAATACACCATACATACAAAACTCATAGTAGGTATGCACTCTCTATACCTGATGAGAAATTGATGTAAACAAATTGCTTTAACAATAGACGATCGTGAGACAATGACTATGAGATGATGGATATGCGTCAAGATAGAAGAATGCGGTGTTTGGTTCTCTCTACCTACCCCATTGTCTATGTTAAACTAATCAGTTCTAAGTTACTGTACTTCACACATATGGTAGGTACCTATCAATATACATAAAGTTCAAGCCTTTTAGTTTGAGCTGTACAAAGGACACAAATTTTCATATTTGTGCACGGCATACATACAAAAACATTACGATGAATCTCAAAGTGAGCACTCTCTACATGATACCCATCGAGAAATTGATTTAAAAAAAATACACTTAAAATTGTTAAATCATGACTCTCCACTATTCCATAATGTGGAGAGTAAAATACACTTAAAATTGTTAAATCATGACTCTCCACTATTCCATAATGTGGAGAGTAAAATACACTCAAAATTGTTAAATCATGACTCTCCACTATTCCATAATGTGGAGAGTAAAATACACATAAAATTGTTAAATCATGACTCTCCACTATTCCATAATGTGGAGAGTAAAATCCACTTAAAATTGTTAAATCATGACTCTCCACTATTCCATAATGTGGAGAGTAAAATACACTTAAAATTGTTAAATCATGACTCTCCACTATTCCATAATGTGGAGAGTAAAATACACTTAAAATTGTTAAATCATGACTCTCCACTATTCCATAATGTGGAGAGTAAAATACACTTAAAATTGTTAAATCATGACTCTCCACTATTCCATAATGTGGAGAGTAAAATACACTTAAAATTGTTAAATCATGACTCTCCACTATTCCATAATGTGGAGAGTAAAATACACTTAAAATTGTTAAATCATGACTCTCCACTATTCCATAATGTGGAGAGTAAAATACACTTAAAATTGTTAAATCATGACTCTCCACTATTCCATAATGTGGAGAGTAAAATACACTTAAAATTGTTAAATCATGACTCTCCACTATTCCATAATGTGGAGAGTAAAATACACTTAAAATTGTTAAATCATGACTCTCCACTATTCCATAATGTGGAGAGTAAAATATACATAAAATTGTTAAATCATGACTCTCCACTATTCCATAATGTGGAGAGTAAAATACACTTAAAATTGTTAAATCATGACTCTCCACTATTCCATAATGTGGAGAGTAAAATACACTTAAAATTGTTAAATCATGACTCTCCACTATTCCATAATGTGGAGAGTAAAATACACTTAAAATTGTTAAATCATGACTCTCCACTATTCCATAATGTGGAGAGTAAAATACACTTAAAATTGTTAAATCATGACTATCAACTATTCCATAATGTGGAGAGTAAAATACACTTAAAATTGTTAAATCATGACTCTCCACTATTTCATAATGTGGAGTGTAAAATACACTTAAAATTGTTAAATCATGACTCTCCACTATTCCATAATGTGGAGAGTAAAATACACTTAAAATTGTTAAATCATGACTCTCCACTATTCCAAAATGTGGAGAGTAAAATACACTCAAAATTGTTAAATCATGACTCTCCACTATTCCATAATGTGGAGAGTAAAATACACATAAAATTGTTAAATCATGACTCTCCACTATTCCATAATGTGGAGAGTAAAATACACTTAAAATTGTTAAATCATGACTCTCCACTATTCCATAATGTGGAGAGTAAAATACACTTAAAATTGTTAAATCATGACTCTCCACTATTCCATAATGTGGAGAGTAAAATACACTTAAAATTGTTAAATCATGACTCTCCACTATTCCATAATGTGGAGAGTAAAATACACTTAAAATTGTTAAATCATGACTCTCCACTATTCCATAATGTGGAGAGTAAAATACACATAAAATTGTTAAATCATGACTCTCCACTATTCCAAAATGTGGAGAGTAAAATACACTCAAAATTGTTAAATCATGACTCTCCACTATTCCATAATGTGGAGAGTAAAATACACATAAAATTGTTAAATCATGACTCTCCACTTTTCCATAATGTGGAGAGTAAAATACACTTAAAATTGTTAAATCATGACTCTCCACTATTCCATAATTTGGAGAGTAAAATACACTTAAAAATTGTTAAATCATGACTCTCCACTATTCCATAATGAGGAGAGTAAAATACACTTAAAATTGTTAAATCATGACTCTCCACTATTCCATAATGTGGAGAGTAAAATACACTTAAAATTGTTAAATCATGACTCTCCACTATTCCATAATGTGGAGAGTAAAATACACATAAAATTGTTAAATCATGACTCTCCACTATTCCATAATGTGGAGAGTAAAATACACTTAAAATTGTTAAATCATGACTCTCCACTATTCCATAATGTGGAGAGTAAAATACACTTAAAATTGTTAAATCATGACTCTCCACTATTCCATAATGTGGAGAGTAAAATACACTTAAAATTGTTAAATCATGACTCTCCACTATTCCATAATGTGGAGAGTAAAATACAATTAAAATTGTTAAATCATGACTCTCCACTATTCCATAATGTTTTAAATATTTCTAGATGTTAAAATACCTATTATTGATTCACTGAGAACACATAATACCTATTTATAGGTAAGTAGGTGATATTACTCTTCATAAAATAACATATTATGATAAAATTGCGTAGGAGTGCATATTTTCTCTTGTGGTCTGTGTCGGTTTTTCGATTTCAACATCAAAGGACGCATCATGAAGTGAGTTAACATCTCCAACTTTTGTAAATATGCATTCTTTTTCTTCTGCTATTATGTAGTAAGTGCACGTCAGCTTAATATGTATAGGTACATTTATTATCTAACATTTATTACAAAAACGATTGTTGAGCGTCTTGCATACCTACCGAATAGAATATTTTATCCTAAACCTCGATAATGTTTCAGATATTCTGAGGGTTTAAATTAATATTCTATCGATGGAGTTAAGACATCTTACGATAAAATACCTACCTATATATCTACATCAGTGGCGCTACACAGGGCCGGATAAATCATAGAACAATCAGGAACAAGAAGTCAGGGCGGTAGTCTTAAAAAGGGCGCTTAAAATTCTAAAATGTTAATCATATTAATAAAAAAATCGCAGATATGGCGCTCGATTCTCTTTGCGTACCCGGATAGAGGCTCGGCATTTTTAAGAGGTATGTGTAAAAAATCCCGCTTAGTCATTTTAGACCCGATGTAATTTTATTTATTTATTTATTTTATTTATTTTATTTTATTCCTTCAACGCCCATTCGAAGGGCTTTTACAAAACATACAAAACACATGTGCAGCGTACAGCAACTATATAAAACAACATATAACCAATTATAATATAAAAAAGCACAAATAAAATTTAAAAGTAAAAACATAGAAAATAAAATATATCAGTAAAAATAAAGGAAGGATATATAAAATCAACAATATAAAACAACTTATAACCAATAAGAATATAAAAAAGATGAACACAAATAAAATTAAAAAGTAAAAACATAGAAAATAAAATTTAAAAGTCAAAACATAGAAAATAAAATATATCAGTAAAAATAAAGAAGGGATATATAAAATCAACAATATAAAACAACTTATAACCAATAAGAATATAAAAAAGAAGAACACAAATAAAATTTAAAAGTAAAAACATAGAAAATAAAATATATCAGTAAAAATAAAGAAGGGATATATAAAATCAACAGTATAAAGCAACAAATAACCAATTAGAATATAAGAAAAATCACAAATTAAATTTTAAAGAAAAAACAAAGAAAATAAAATATATCAGTAAAAATGAAGAAGGGATATATAAAATCAACAATATAAAACAACACATAACCAATTAGAATATATAAAGAAAAAACAAAAATAAAATTTAAAAGTAAAACATAGAAAATAAAATATATCAGTAAAAATAAAGAAATGATATATAAAATCAACTATATAACACAACATATAACCAATAAGAGAAAAAAAACACAAATAAAATATAAGCTAAAAACACAGACATTAAAGTATATCAGTAAAAATATAGAAGAGATACACAAAATCAGACCACAATTACATGATGGGCATAAGGAAGCTGAGATCAGTGGTTGTGAAAAATGTTAAATTGTTATAGATGTAATACTGTGTAAAATACTTTGTTTAAATGAACTCAATGGGGTTGCAAAAATGTCAACTTCACAAAAAGTATTCCCTTCCCTCAACAGTCTTTGCAAAGGTGAATTATAGTAATAATTTGTTTTGGCACTGTCACATGCAAAGGTTGTTTTGCTTCTAGTATACCGCGTGGGAACATGTAAATTGATATGCTCTAGAAGGAATGGACAGTCAATCTTGCCGTTAAGCAGTTTGTGGAGGAACACCAAATCTGTTACAGTTCTCCTACATTCCAATCTAGGTAGGCTGAAATTAGAGCGTAGGGTAGCATAATTAATGTCTTTCAATGAAATTCCTAGCTTAAAATTAACGAATCGAAGAAATTTGTTTTGCACTTTTTCGATGTTCGCTACATGAATTCTATAGTAGGGATTCCACACAATGGAGTTGTATTCAACTATAGGTCTCACCAGACATTTGAACAAAGTATCAAATGTTTGTATGTTTTTAAAATCCTTACTGAGCCGAAGCAAAAAACCCAGGATTTTAAATGCTTTGTTAACAATGATGTTAATGTGGGGAATGAAAGTAAGCTTATCATCAAATGTTATACCCAAATCCCGCATCTGTACTACAGATTCCAATATTGAGTTGTGAATAACATAGTCATATTTAAGTATTTTGGATCTACAGAATCTAACCACTTGACACTTAGAAATGTTAAGGAATAACTTGTTCTGTTCACACCACTGATGCAGAATACATAAGTTTCTTTGCAAAATTCGACAGTCATCAATGGAAGTGATGGTTTTATAAAGTTTTAAATCATCTGCAAAAAGAATGTATTGTACATGAAAAAAGTTTTTCGTTAAGTCATTAATAAACAAAATGAATAATATAGGTCCTAGATGAGACCCCTGTGGAACTCCGCTCGAAGCAAAGATGACCTTTGATTCAAAATTATATATTTTTACCTTTAGTGTTCTATCACTCAGATAACTATCCAGCCAAACATGAATTGAGTTATTCAATCCCATACTTTTAAGTTTTTTCAGCAATATTTTATGAGACACACGATCAAATGCTTTCGCGAAATCCGTATATATACAATCAACCTGTTGTCGTTCTGTAAAAGCATCCATTATATGTGTTTGGTAGGTAAGAAGATTAGTTTGGGTCGATTTACTTTGTAAAAACCCATGCTGATTGGGAGATATGATGCGGGATAAGTCTTGTTTGATCTTCTCTAACACTAAAAGTTCGAATAGCTTCGGAATACACGATTGTATGCAAATTGGCCTATAATTTTCGACATCAGACTGATCACCCTTCTTAAATACTGGTACCAAGTAACTTGTTTTCCATTTGTCAGGAAAAACACCGGTACTTAAAGACATATTGAAAATTTTTGTCAGAACCCCGCATAAGATTCTCGAGCAGCTTTTCACTAATATAGGAGGTAGTTGGTCAGGTCCAGCTGATTTGTTGGAGTCGAAGGAACATATGCCCTTGTATACATCTCCCTCCTCAATTGATATATGAGAGGCATCAAGTAAATCGATCGAGTCGAAATTTGGTACCTCGGTATCGGGCGTTGGGTCGTCATATACTGTATCGAAAAAATCAGCGAACAAGCCTGCCATGTCTTCGACAGAATTGGACAGCCTGTTTTTGTATTTCATGACTCGTGGATAGTCATTAATGTCGTTTTTAAGAGATTTTGTAAATTTATGCAAGTTAATTGAGTATTTAGGTAAGTTTTCTTCTATGTTAGATAAAAATTGCGCTTTTAATTGTCCAGACAAAATTTTACAGTCTCTTCTTGTATTGCTAAATAGCATATAGTCGTTTATGCTTCTTGTTTCCTTATACAGTTTGTGATAATATTTTTTAAGACGTATTAAATCTTTTAGTTCCTTTGAGTACCACCCAGGATATGAGGACTTCTTAACCTCCCTCAGGGGTATGTGTGTGGATATTACGGAATCCATGATATTATAAAAACTCTCAACAACATAATTTACATCAACACTTTTAGTAAGAAAGGTCCAGTCAATAGCAGAGAGATCATCAACAACCTTAGCATAATCACATTTGTTAAAAAAACGTTTATATTGTTTGCAGGGAGTTGAGTATTCAGCACATATCTTTAACTTAATATCAAGTGGAGGATGATGAGGATCAGCTGGCAAAAAAATATCAATAGATCTATCAACGTTCACATTTTTTGCGTTTGTAAATACCAAGTCAAGTAATTTTGAGTTGTGATTGAATACATCATTGTGTTGCTCAAAACCAAGATATGAGGACATGTTAAGTATTTCAATCTCATTTTCGTTACCACGCGGTATACCAATCAATGTATTAGATTGATCTCTGTGCCACTGTATGTGAGGAAGATTGTAATCACCCACTATAAGTATTTGTGCATCTGTATGTTTGAACCTAATTTTTTCCAGGTCCTCACTGTGATGCACATAAATCGTATTGTCTGAGGAAGGGGGGATATACACGCAACATAGGATCAAGCTATGTGATGGGAAATCAATTTTAACAAATAATTGCTCAACATCGTTGTGTGTACATTTTAAAATGGATGACCTTAGTCTTTTGGCGATCCCCAACAGAACTCCACCACCCCTACTTCTGTCACTAGTGGAAACACAACGATCTTTACGATATATATTAAAGTTTTCAAACCCAAGTTCACCATTATAAATTGATTTTGATAACCATGTCTCTGTGAAAACAACTATATCAGCGCAAGATGAATTAGAGGAGTCTCTTAAAATGTCCAATTTAGTATTTACATAGACCTCGAACATTTTGATAATATATATTTAAATTTATGACATTATTTAGTTTTTTCGCAGTTGAACTATCTTCGGTACAGAGTTGAAATATTTTATTCCTATATTTTCTTCACCGTTATTTCTTCTCGATTCCAGTTCCTTCCACAAATCACTGATTTGTTTCCTTTGCGATTGAGTCAGATCTCGTTTGATTTTTATGTCATCTGGTAGCGTATGTCGGTAAGTGAAAATTGAATTGACCTGTCTGGCATCCTCAAACTCCACCTTAATGGGTCTCGTTTTGTTAGCCTGTTTTGAACCCAACCTGAATACTCTGGATACTTTAAAGTTCTCCGATTCATTCAGCTGTTTTAAAACTGATCCTACTCTATTAACGTCCTCCTGCATGCCATTAAATGATACTTCGGATGGGAACTCTGGCACGTTGAAAATTATTATATTTTTAGATCTTGTTCTTCTTTCCTCGATCTCACCTACTGTTTCCTCTACCAAAGAAGCCGTACACGACTGTATATTTGGGTAGGCTTTTGTGGAGACAGTATTCTTCAAAGCCGACAACTCACCTTCCATGTTCGCCATTGAAGCCGCCATCTGGCTATTGGTAGCCATTATATCATTAGCTATTGGGATGAGCTTCGATATTTGATCCTTATTGAATTTGTTAATTGGATCCATGACTACAGTTATTAACTGGTTGATATAATCCCTGTGCATAATAATAAACTGCTGGGAGTTCATTTTGATTGAGCGTAAACTGTTATAATTAAGTTATTGTCTGTTAAACCTTTATAATGTAGATGGCAGTAATTTAGTCTGTTACACTATTGGAATATAGAGGCAGTAATTTAGTTTGTTAAACTATTATAGTATAGATGGCAGTAATATAGTCTGTTACACTATTAGAATTAATATCATAATTTTAAAATGTTCTACATTTAAAATTTCAAACAAAAATGGGGAGGGGGAGAGGCGGATTCAAATATATTGCTACGGGTGCAAAAACACGTTTATCCGGCCCTGACGCTACAACCCAATATTTGTCTTGGATTCCTGTAGTACCTACCTACCGAATCATCACCATTTTACTGTATCAGTCACCCTGTGACGCACTAGTTGACCACTTGCATAGATCACAGGTCCTTCTTAGCTCTCAACACCTCAATTTCGGTTTTCCGATGCTCCTTATTCCATTCGTGTTTATTACCATAGAATATATTTATTGTAGATTGTTCGTAAACTATGCGCCTCAACGGAATGGAATACTTCTTCTTCTTTGTTTCCTCACTATAATACCGTGGTTCGTGATCTATGGAACCGCCAGATCAGAATGAATCGCGTCCAATTATTAGGTAGGTACTGCTCTTCGCAGTTGGCACTGCTGCCGAATAAAGGTCATCTCCGGTCATCTTATTTAAGATCATATATTTGCATTTGAAAAAGTAAAAATTGGTATGGGTATACAAATATACCTTTTTAGTTATTCAATTATTTTTGCTGATCTCACCGATAAGACGCAATAGTAAGTAGGTACCTATATGGTACCTAGTCACAAAGTAGTTTATAAGTATATTATTTTATTTAAGATTTTTTTTATTTATAGCTGTTAATATATGTAGGTATTCCCAAATAAAATACACCCACATACATATTTATTTGTAGATAAATAATGGGTTAAATTCTGAAAACAAAGTATCTAATTAAAGGTAGATAATCTGTTGTTATTTCCACATCGCACTATGAGATTATGTCGAGATGGCAGAGGGACAATCCTCTCGAGTTTATATCCTACTTAGTTAAGATTATTATTAAAAATAATTTATTTCACATAGAATCTAACTTATGTGATAGATACTATTAGGTACCTACCTATAAGATATCAGCATACCTACCTACTTAATGTATAGGTACATGTTGGTGTTCAAAACCTAATTGATAGAAAATGCAAAAGGCTGACAGGCTCGATGGCACAAAACTTTGAATTTCTGTCTATCTGATACAAAAGTTTTTCTCTAGGTGCAGCCTGATTACTCGAATATGTTTTATTTGAAGCACCCAAATAAAAATGTTATTTTTTACTATTATATGATTTTGTGAAATCACTGTTGCTGTGATTATGTAATCAAATATGACGTGTAATCTATTTATAGTAACTACCTTTAAAGTTTTCTTATTATTTCTAACTCAAACAATGGTAGTTTGTTGTGCCTATAGTTATATAGAGCACAGATAATTCTATCATTAACATAATATATATTATCTGTCTATGTATTTATGATAACAAAAGATCCCCTTTATCAGAATGTGGCAATGTATACATAATAAATAATATTATTGATAACAACATGAACAGTAAATACCGTATCTTTTGTGTGGGTATTGTAATTTTATTCTCTGCACATCTGGTTTAATTTTCTTATCTTTTTATACACATGCAGTCTAGGTTTATCTTCTAGATATATCAAGTTAGGTATCATTTTACTTCGGATGAATACAATGAAATTTAAAGTTTGCAATGATTGCATACTTCCTCTTTAATTATTATTATACCTAGGTATATCCATTACAAAAACATCGCAAATAGAACTTATAGAACTTGTTAATACAATATCATCTTTTTCCGACGTCTTCTTCTCATTATTGCTGGATGTAGGTCTCATCCATCTGATACCACTCATATCTATCTTGTCCTTTCCTCATTCAGGTGCTTTCAGCCAACTGTAGGTACAATGTCGGCAGTTTTTTAACTAATACTAAAACTACCAAGGCTCCTCTTCATGGCCTCCACCCATCTGGCATCAATATTTTGGCACAGTCACTTTAAAGTGTATCAAATTCTTTATTTCATAAACGGAAGAATGGGATGAAAGTGAAATGAGATGAGATAGTTGTTGACAGATAAGGGTTAGGATGAAAACGAAAATCATGGCTAAAGAATCTTGGCCTTCATCCATCGCATCTCTAAATTCCATGCAACTCTTTTTTAGTTTCACACATTTCCCACTTTAAGGATCTCGCCTAATGCGTGATTCATTTACAGGTCCTTTTTTCGGCAGGGATAACGTCAATGAGCGAAATTGACATATTGGACTTTGGATTAAAGAACAATCCCAAGAAGTTACATACATACATACATACATACCATCACGCCATGTCCCTTACGGGGTAAGCAGAGAGAATTGAGCGCCATACTTCTCTATTTTTTCACACATTTCTGGCTTCCTTTACATCCATGCATCGTCTCATACATGCTCGTCGATTGTTCAAACTTTTTATGTTTCCTTCTTTCAAAATATCATTCACATGGTCATGCCATCCCTTTCTGGGGCGACCTCTGCTATTCACTCCATCTCTTGCACCCATGTATATTTTTTTGGTCAGTCGTTCATCGTTCATTCTTTCTATATGTCCAAACCACCTTAAAGCATTCACTTTCATTTTACATATAATATCCTTCTTTAACTTGCATTCTCTCCTTATGTCCTCATTTTTTATTCTATCATATATCGTTCTATTACATACTCTTCTTAGTGATCTCATTTCTACAGCATTTATTCTACTTTCATGTGTTCTTTGCCAGGTCCATGTTTCACTAGCATACGTCAAAGTAGGCACCACAATTGCATTGTGTACTACAATTTTGGCTTCCTTTGAGATGCTTGGGTCGGACATTACTGGTCTAAGTGCTCCGTTTATTCTATTCCCTGCCATAACTCTTCTTTCGATATCTTTATCGGGTCTTCCATTCCGTTCAAACATACTCCCCAAATATAAATATTCCTCAACTTGTTCTAGCCATTCGTTCTCTACTTTTATCATACATGCAGTTATACTTTCAGTCTTTTCAAATACCAATATCTTAGATTTACTAACATTCATTCTCAGTCCATTTTGCAAGCATCCTTCATACACTTTATTTACTAAATACTGTAACTCATCCGCACATTCAGCAATCACCACTTTGTCGTCTGCATACATCAAATCACGTACGTTTACAGTACTTAGTTTCAGACCTTTATTTTCATTCTTCAATGTCCTAACGCAGTGATCAATATACAGATTGAACAGCCATGGAGATAATACGCAGCCTTGCTTCACCCCTTTATTAATAGGGAACCATGTTGTCAACGCATCGTTGACACGGACACAGGCTCCACTATTTTCATACAGAGACGCAACGGCACGTATTAGTTTGCTCTTCACTCCATATATCGATAGGATATCCCACAATTTTTCTCTATCCACTTTATCATATGCCTTCTCTAGGTCTATGAACGCACAGAAAAGTTTCTGGTTTTTATGCAGAACCTTTTCTGTAGCCATACGTAAAGAGAAAATTTGATCGATACATCCTCTGCCTCCTACAAAGGCACCTTGCGCATCCCATATCTTGCATTCCGTAATCTTGCGTATTCTCTTATCAATAATTCTTGCATACATCTTGCCAACCGAACTTAACAAGCTGATAGCTCTATAGTTTTTGCAGTCGAGTTTTGATCCCTTCCCTTTGAAAAGAGGAACTACAACTGCGTTTCTCCAATCCGACGGAGTGTACCCAGCTTCCCAACATTTATTGAAAAGCGATAGACACCACTCCGTAGATATTTTACCGCCATACTTGATAAATTCGGCTGCCACACAGTCCACACCAGCGGCTTTACCCGTTTTCGCGTGATTAACCGCTTCTTTTACCTCTTCTTCCGTTATTTCATCTCTCTCATTCTCATCAATAATCCATGTCCTCTGTCTTACTGTGTCACCTTGTGCGCTTTCATACAATTCTTTGAAATATTCACACCACCTCTCTTTCACACGTTCGTTATCTATCAGCATATTTCCATCTTTATTATTTATACACTTTGAACCTTTTACTTCCCCTTGCTTTCGTTTAGCTATGCCTTTCCAGAACATTTTCATGTTACCCGTAAAGTCTTTCACTATTTTCTGACTTTCTTTTTCTTTTATACAATCTTTTTCATTTCTCACTGTAGCTTTTACTCTCCTCTTGCATTCTTTGTACTCTTCTTTTGCTCTATTTTCTTTGTCAGTACCTTTTACAGATATCCAAAACTTCCATGCTTCCTTTTTCGCATCAACTGCATTTTTTACCGATTCATTCCACCAAGCATCACCTTTCTGCATTCCTCTTTTACTTTCACCGCACGCATTCTTGGCAGCCTTGCACACAACACTTTTCAAGTCTTTCCATACTTCATCTACACTTCTTTCACTATGTGTTTGAGAATTTAGTTCATAATCAACATTCCTTTCATATTCATGTCTTACTTCCTCTTCTTGTAATTTTTCCACTTTGACGCGCATTGGTGGTGCACTTTTGATTGTTTTAGAGCGCCAGCCGATGAACAGATGCAGTTTAGTAACAAGCAAATAGTGATCTGTCTCCAGCTCTGCGCCCCTATATACCCTAGTGTCCATCGTTGCCTTCCTCAAAGTGGAGTCCACACATACAAAATCTATAATTGATCTTTCACAGCCTCTTTCCCACGTATACTGGTGGATCTTTTTATGGCAAAAAATAGTATTAGCCACAAAAAGATCCCATTCCACACATACATTCAGCAGTCTTTTTCCATTATCGTTCACTCTGCTATCACCGTGAGGCCCGAGGGCAGATTCAAAGTCTTTTCTTTGTACCCCAACCCATCCATTCAGATCTCCTGCCAAAATAATCTTTTCATTTCCTTTCCTTTTATTCAATGCTTCTGTCACACTTTCCCAGAACTGTTGTTTTTCGCTCTCTTGGTCTGAATTCACAGGTGCATACCCTGTTAGGAGAAACACCGGCGTGATTCCTACTTTGAGTCTGATCCACATAAGCCTGGGACTTTCACACTTAAATTCTTTCATGCATTCCACCATTCGTTTAGCTAGTATCATACCTACACCCTTTGAAGCATGCTCGTCTTCTTTTACGCCTGACCATAATTCTATCATACCATCATGCCTCTCATGCATTCCGGTCCCCTTTCTTTTAGTCTCACTCAGGCATAGCACATCAATTTCTTTTTGATTAACAATTTCACACAGCTCATTCATCTTTTTTTCCATACCTCCTCTCACATTCCACATTCCACACTCCAACTCTGCACTCCGTTCATATGCTGATATTATATGCTGATATTAAATCTCTAGAAGTTCATATGCTGATATTAAATCTCTAGAGATTTTCCATTGGGATTTTATAAGTCTAAAGTGTACAAAGGAAAGCCGGCTACAAATAAGGAATATAATAAAAGCATTAGGTACTCACGTTATTGGGTAAATACCACTGAAAATGCTCAAACTTTTCATTGAAATTTAGACCTTAAAAACGAACCATAATATAGCTCATATTATGTTAGCCAAAGATTTAAAGAATTAAAAAAATAAATATATAAAGAATGGTTCTTTTGTAAGTATGATAATAATGAAGATAACTTCGACTTAATAGCCAATATCTGAAAATGTTACGGCAATCAAGAAGAATATTAAAGAAATAGAATAAACTATCTAGGTATGTAGTTACCTATAAAAGATTAAAAAAAACTAACCTATGTAACAATAATTTTTATTAAATGCTGGATTGAACAAAAACTCCACACCAACGAGATGAAGATGCTTAGGTGGTCCGGAAATTTGACAAGACTAAATAGACTAAATAGTGGTATATCAGAGGCAGCTTCGGGGCGATATCCCAGAGACAGATCATAGCATCAAGATTGAGATGGTATGGCCATGTGATGAGTCACGAAAATCATGCAGTAGGTACACGCTGAAATGGGAATAAAATACAGGAAGGCAGAGGAGAGGTCGATCCCAGACTCACATGTCATGGTGGAGTGGTATGGAAAAGGGATTGATAAAAGTACAACTAGATGAAACAGTGTTGCAAGTTGCAAGAGAGGCATTGAGGACAAAAATAAGGACGAGGAAAAGAAGAAGATCAATTTTTAAAATTTCATCATTGTTCATCTTTTGTTGGTATAAATTTTAACCTTTAAAGGAATGTTGGTAGGTATTAAAAAAATATACATTTCTTTTAAAATTATTGAATATAGGTATGTATTATTTATTATTTTACATGAAATACGCCTCCTTAACTTGTGATGTGAAAAGCGACGCGTCGCGTAGCTTCGAATCCCCACCCTAGAGCGGGTGTTGAGCCACGTGACCCTCTTCCTTAGGGGTGATGTGGTTAGGGAGAATGAGGACGATGGGGCAGAAGGGGGTCCTAATGAAGATTACAGGAAATTAAACGATGCCATAATCTACGTACGGCGCAAATTTCAACAATATAGACTTTTATTATCTTTTATAATTATATCATATTAATAAAAAATTGTAATAAGTATTATGTATCTATAATATATTATTCTGTAAGATATAGGTTTACTTAATACGAATTATTTTATAGGTAGGTACCTACCTATATCTAATACGAGGTGATTTATGCAAAATGAAAAATGTTTTTATTTGTATTAAAATAATAATTGTAAATTGTATTAAAATAATGATTGAAATAGATCTCGTAAGTACCTAAGTAAGATGAAAATAAATACCTTAAGGTGGTTATTCCACATAGAAGGAATGAGTGATGACCGTCTGACAAAAAAAGTACCTATATAAGAGAGGAACGAAGAGGTCGGCCAAGGAAAAGTTGGCACGATCGCATAGGTAAATGGAATTTTGAAAGATGGAGATGTTAGAAGTAAAAATAATAGAAGAGCGCGTATGAGACAATGCATCAACGTGAATGAAGCAAGGAATTTCTGTCAAGAGAGAGGAGTATGGCCTTTGGTTCTCTCTGCATACCCCAAATAGGGAAATGACGGACATGATGGTATGGTATGGGAAATAATATCAGAAGTATGGAATGCAGAAGTGCTACCGATCTGAGTGTGTTATGTGTCCATTGTATAAGAAAGAAGACGAGTTTGAATACAAAAACTCAAGGGGCATATACCTACATTCACATATACATTCCATTAAATACAGCCTACAAAATATTCCCAAACATCCTCTGTTCAAGACTCTATACATATGTACCTATACCTACCAAAACAACGATGAGTGCTTTTTACTGTAATCAACTTCATGAATAGCACTGCTGTTCATTTCCCAGTTTCCTAACCATATCTTAAGTCTAAATTCCTTGATCACATTCACCTGATCAATGTTTTCTTCGTGAAATAATATGCAAATATATGCTAGGAATGTACCTACCTACATACGTTCTTAATAAACTTTAATATAAAAATATATAAAGCATAAAATATTAAACTCAAAAGAACCAAGTGTATTTGTGAGGGTGTGTATGCATGTGTAAAAGGGGCGATGTGCGGGGATATGTGTAATAATAAAGGATCTATGAGGGCTTTAGAAAAGATCTCTGTGTGAGTACAAATATTATCTTAGAACAAACGTCAATTCTCTCTCGGAATTTTCTTTCCATCTCCGAATAAACCAATCAATAACCAGCTTTCCAAAATTATGTCCACTCGGCTGGACAGGATGGAGTTCGCGATCCACTTCCACGCCGGAGGACGCTATAGGACTCATTAGTCCTGTTCATCCCCGACGCAGCCGCAACATCGGACAACACAATATCCCCGATCCAGCGAGTTCAACCACTACCCCCGAGAGTCCAACCTCAAACGTCGGGGCCTCCGCTCGAAATCGGTCGCAGGGGCAAGCCCCTAAGCATACCCGATCGAGTCGGAGGGGCTTGTCCTCGTACCCCTCGGTACTCGTGTTGGCGTCCAGAGGTTCCGCGGGCTAACACCGGGGGCATCCGAAGCAATCATCATCTGTCAGATATGACGTCTCGATGTCACCACAGATGGTCTGCGCCGGCGGTGTGCCCGAACCTCACACAACATTCGCCACAGTTGACGAGTCGCTGCCGAGCGAGACTAAAGGCGTTCGTCCTGCTCTTTACTAAATACAGAACTGAAGGGGGCACAACAGCGTCAGCCGCCCATTCCCCCCTTTACTGTCTAGGCCCTTAGAGCCGCAACCTAGGCTCGCAACTCGGCTGGACAGTCCAAGACAATTACCTATTTCTTATACATTTTACATCTTCTTCTTCTTCTTCCATCTCCACTGCTGGATGTAGGCCTCTTCTAAGTACTTCCATTCGTATTTTTTGATCTATAAAATAACACAAAAACCCAAATTATACATAGGTACCTATATAGATAATGTTGATTAAATATTAAAATGTAGTAAAAGAATACATATTTGGTATACGATGACATGTTACGTCTACGGGCATGTTAAAAACTAATTAATCTTATTATTTATTAACAGTAATTACATATGAGGCAATTAATAGTTTGTTACATACATGTCTATAGTAGATGCATTATTATTATACGTCTCGCTTCGATGAACCGCGAAGTAAAAGCGTCCCCGTAATTAAGTATTCTTTATATTATATCTCTTTCGCAAATTCCCTCGGCAATAACAACATTCTCATAATTCATTGTTCGCATTACGAATATAATAAAAACGAAGTTAACGAAAGAAAAAAAAACAATGTAATTCTCGTATGCGAGTAAAAAGCGCGCGAACAGAGCATATCATTATGACAACAATGGTAACAGCCCGCCCACTGAGGTCTGGTGTGGTGTTGCCCTGCCGTCGATTTAATGCGCTGAGTCGGATAAAAGGGCGTGGGTAGCTGACCCCTGCAGTGGCCAGACAGGTACCTACCTACCTAGGACACAGCCGAGTATATTAAATCAACACCTGGCAACACTGTCCATTCAAACAACAACAATAATATTACCAATATAACAACATACCTACCTACCTACTACTGATGCAACTCAGCTCCTACAATGATATAATTAACCCCCCTAATTGATATGTTCGCCGTTCATTCGTCGGAAAGGAGATTAATGAGTTATTACTTTACCAACGCTTACCTAATTGGCAAGGAGCTATGGAATCAATTTATATTGTTACTCCTCTATTATCATATCTGGATGCTACTGCTTCAAAATAACAGATTTTTTCGCTTAAAGACTTTTCTCTCTCATGTCTATACAATTGTATATGAACATAATTAATTTAATTGGATAATAATGAACACAGATAGCGTCGTTTTCGTGAATATTTCACCTGTTTTGGGAAAGAACACTCTATGGCCAGTTTTTAAAGGACGAATATAAAGACAGACCGAGACACACGTATCACATTAGATTTAAATTTGACGACGGATATGTAGTTCCCAAATATACCTAATAAGAAATCCTTAAGATAACTTAAGAGTATAATGGACATAATTAAATTGCTTAATATGATGCTGGCGTCTATTAAGAAACGCAAAAGAAAAAAGTATAAAAAGACTAGGCAAGGAATTGCTTTTGATGTGTGGTTTTATGTATTTAGTTATATAATATAATTGACAGATCACATCAGATTTCTGTTTTTTTTTTACCTTTAATATATTATTTAACTGTAGGTACTTATATTTTGAATACATATTTTGGGCGATCATGATCTTTTGTGTTTAAGCATCTAAGCATTTAAGTATCGATATTGTATCGAGAACATAACCGACAAGTCTTAGGAATAAGTCTTGGCGTGACTCATAACCAATGTTTTGTAATGTAGGTATTATTCTTTTATTATTAAAAATGGTATGATCTAGGTTAGAGTTGCAAAAATGTGTGTTTTAAGATCTATTTTGGAGAAAGTAATATTTTCTGTGTCTATGGACATGCGGGAGCCTATGAGTTACCTATATTCCATATTTTATTTTGGACCTACTTTATCAGATGCTCAATCTCAATTTAGTGGTGTGTACCATGTCAATTTCGATTCATTTTCATATACCTCATGCATAGATAGATCTCTCGATCATTCGTCATTTTTCTCATGTGGCTGCATTCTTTATATGACCTGCCTCTGTGCTAGTCTGTTCTGAGCAGAACGCAAAGCAGAATCAATTGGATCACTCCATCTGCTTAGTGAGCGACCAAGAGATCTTCACCCTTTCACGTTGCCCATCACATCAAGTTTTTCGTGGCAGTCTGGTTCCCTTCTGGAAAAGAGTCGAGAAATACTTCGGCAGTATTTTGTTGACAGACGATCTTTATAGTTATTCAATTCAAAATGGACACATTTGACTTTTGAACAGACAACGGTTGGGCATGGTATAAATAAGGTTGGGAAACACTGGAGTATAGAAGGAAGATACTATAGTTGTTTTTCTTGTACATAACCCATACGCAATCGAAATGCAAAATGTTTTGAATGAATAGCCTCTTTGTTTTCTTGTAGGGTAAAATCCGGAGAGACGTCATACTTTTTGTTTGAGGATCAATAAAATCCAGATTTGATAATCAAATGAAAACCTTTTATTTTTATTTTAAATATCAACTAATATGCTTTATAAAAATATACAAACAAGTAGTAAAATATAAATTTAAATAATATAAAAATATTCAAAACAAAAATCTATTAAAATGGCGTCTCTCCTTCAATGTGGGGGAGAGTTGCCATAATATATCGAGGGAGAGTTGCCATAGTAAAAAATATCTGAATAAGGTTTAAAAAAATATATATTTCTTATTATTAAAATTTTACTTTCTAACTTCTTCCCTTCCACAATCGTTGCAATGGGGTAAGTACCTATATAGTACACGACTCGTGAAGCCATTTCAAACACACGATGCTCTTCGCCCAGTCTTTTTCTTTTTGCTTGGAAATAATTTTCTCAACACTCAACACACTGACCGCATTTCTCCAAGCATTTCCAACCAATCATAACCAATACTGGAGGCAAAAACTGATCCTCTGCATTACAACATGCCACCAAAGAAACAGTCTCTCCTTTCTCAGGAGTATATAGTAAAGTGAACGTTCTTAGATCCTTTAGTAGCTAATACTTTTCCTGGCTTATTGATCAATTGAATTCATCAAGAAAGTGGAATTCAATTGAATCGTTATAAATAGATTCAGGTTTATTTAACATATAATTGGCTTTCATTTCATCTTCTATTTTTTCTTTCTTTTTCTTGTCCCTGTATCCCAGTTTATCCAGGGTCGGGCCTTCTTCAGGATCTTCTAATATGTATCTTGAAGAAATTACTTACTTCAGTCCTATTCATGCCTTGAGCTCTTGTCAAAGATAGGCTTTCAGCTTGTCTTATTGCAATATCTGGATTCCTTTCAATAAACGATTGTTATAAATATTATACATATTATGTTTTGTTTTGTATGGCAACTCTGCCAATTTTGTAGAAGAGATGCCATACCCAAAAGTAACACGAAATAAGTATCACTGTATCAAAATACTGTGGTATTATGTTGTAAACAATCCAAATAGATCGAAAAAAAACTTATTTGGTCAATTACAATTCTGTTATGCCCACAATCGGCACTACAATGCCACGTAAGTGAAATTTAGTTTTTTTTTGAGCGAAAAAAACTTTTAACTCTTCTAGAGATGATACTCGCTGCGACAGCAAGACAGGCACTGACTTGTTTATGATTGTGTGTGAGCTTCTTACATTCTACATTCAAAGTTTTGCCGTCTTGCTCACACATCGCGAGATCTGACAAGTATGGCATCTCTCTTCCTATGGCGTCTCTCCGGGTTTTACCCTAATATGATCGTTCAACTTAAACTTACTCTGAATTCAACCTGAAACCAAGACACCCACTGCCTACTGATGTTTTAATATTGAATATTGTAAAGTAATTTATCTGAGTATGTTGATATACCTATACCTACCGATGTTATTGTAAAACCCAGTATATTGGTAAATCCTAGGTTTTACTTGTAAATCTTACCAACATGAATAGATAAATGAAAGGTTTTAGGTACATAAAATGTGGCAATTTTTCGGGCTTTAATTTGCGGCACAGAAGAGTAGGTAAATCTTAGATTCTTTGTTCTGTGATTTGCGGTCAGATTTTGGTACATGCTAGATTTTTCAAATAACTGTTAGTACCTACATAAATGTTGGTTTCGGGAATACAAAGGTGTTGATAGCATATTACCAATTTATAAAAGATCAGGGTAGGTAATGTAGATTAACGTACCTTATTATATCATACCTACTATTATTTTGGTCTTATTTTGTTACTTACCATAGGTATAATTTTTGAATAGGTTGAGTTAGTCTAATACCTAAAAAAAACGACTTGCATGAGTGAGTTTCTTTATATAAATTTAATGTACCTATAAATTGGTTTAACGTCTAAACATTACTTTTTTTCAACATTGACCGTGTCTTTGAGGCAAAACATACGATTTACCGAGAGAATGCTGGTAAAAGTTCAAAATCAACGATGATCACAGGACAGTTTGGACTTTACCATTAAGATTTGGTAAATTTTAAGTTTTATTATAAAATAATAAGATTTATCGTAGTTCGAGCTTATAGGTACCTACAGGTTAAAATAAGTCTTATATTATAGGTACAAGTAGGTTCCTACAAGCATCAAGCACATTTTTGAAGCATTTATCACATTTACCCGCCTTCGTGGTTCAGTTGGTTAGGTAGGTATCTGGCTACTGATCCAAAGGCCCCGGGTTCGATTCCCTGTGGAGACACAGTTTTTAATTGTGATCCGTGAGACTATAAATATGGCAAGTCTCCAGAATGTGGCAACTGTTATTGGGTGTGTGCTAAATAATTATTTGACATAGTAGGTAGGTAAGTACCTACCTACAAAAATAAACAGGTTAAAAATTATATCGAGTTAAAAATATTCTTTCGTTTCTATAATAGTCTTATTTAATTTCTAATAACTTCTGCGAATTCCTTTTTTATAGAAAATCTCAACCTAATATACATAAACACTCATAAAATAATTGATCCTAAAGCATAATGCACATTCTTATATAATGAGTAGGTCCCTGATATTATGAGTCAAAAATTATATTGAGTTAAAAATATATTAGGTCCTTACATATGAAATTGGCGTTTTGTATGAGAGGAACATAAAGTCGATTTTTTTTTATATAATATATTTATTTAATCAAAGTATGTACCATTGCTATCTATGCACTTTTACCATCTCATAGGTAGTTCATCGATCCCTTTACTAAAAAACCATTCGGACGGGAATCAATAAAATCTTTGAAGGCGATTTGAACTGTCCCATCGGAGTTGAATTTTTTCCCTTGCAAGAAGTTATCCAAATTTCGAAAATAATGGTAATCTGTTGGGGCAAGGTCCGAAGAGTACGGAGGATGTCTTAGACATTCCAATTGAAGCTCCTCTAATTTGGTAGCCGTCTGTTCAGTGTGTGGTCTAGCGTTATCATGAAGCAGCAATGGCCTAGAGCGATTAACCAGCCTCGGTTGTTTAGCAGCTAGCTTTTCCATCAAGGTTTGCAGTTGCTGACAATAGACATCTGCCGTAATCGTCTGGCCAGATTTAAGAAAACTGTAGTGAACGACACCAGCACTAGTCCACCAAACGCTCACAAGTAACTTTTTTGGAGTCAATTTTCGCTTGGGGCATGGTTTGGCTGGTTCAGCCATTACGATGAGCGCTTCCGATTATCGTACAGGATCCAATATTCATCACAGGTAATGATTTAATTTAAAATCCATTCATTATTGTGCCGGTTGAGTAATGCAAAGCAGCAGTCAACGCGCGTTTGTTGATTTGCTTCACTCAATTCGTGAGGTTCCCACCGTTCAAGCTTTTTCACCTTCCCAATTTGCTTCAAGTGGATTAAAACAGTTTTATCACTAACACTGCAGCCTGCAGCTAACTCGGACGTGGTTTGCGATGGATCCGCTTCCACAATAGCCTTCAATTCTTCATTATCAACTTTTATCTCCGACCGTCCACGGGGCTTGTTCTGCAGGGCGAAATTTCCAGAACAAAAACGTTGGAACCAAAAACGCACTGTGTTTTCTTTTGCGGAACCGTCGCCATACACATCATTAATCCTTCGAGCCGTTTCTGCAGCACTGGTGCCATGGTGGAACTCGTACTCGCAAATAACGCGATATTTCAAATTTTCCATTTTGTAAACTGAGTGACGCAAAGACAAAAAACAATTGAGGAAAAAACAAATGAATTATAATTTTCGAAACACAAATACATGAGTAAATAGCTGTATAAATTTGAATTTGGAATTCCTAACCAAAGAGAAGATATTTGAGATCAAAGTTGCCAGTACGGCAAAACGCCAATTTCATATGTAAGGACCTAATATTTCCGTTTCTATAGGTAATAGCCTTATTTAATCTCATAACATTTGCGAATTCCTTTTTTATAGAAAATCTCAACCTAATACCTACTCACCAAAATAACTTATACTAAAACAAAATGCACATTCTTATATGAGTAGGTCCCTGCTGATATTATGAGGGTTTGTTACATTCACACGAAAACAATATATCTACCTAAATACATCTTATTTTTTCGACACATAATAAAAAATGACGAGAATTTACTTTAAATATGATCAGGTAATATGTTTACCTTTTTACACTGAGATACGAATTCTTAGTTATTTTACATTCGACTGACTATGGATGCATCAGATTCAGAATTATTCTCCCCTTTGATAATTTAACATCCTCACAATGTTTCTCAAATAAACATTTCCATTGAATTATTTAAGACTTAATCTTATTAAGAAATAGTTGCCATTTTTCTGAAATATAATTACTAAGCGTGGACTGTCACAAATTATCAAATTAAATTAATAATACCTATTAAAATAATAGATTTTTTAGATACCTACTACCCAAACTGAGGATGGTGCAGTTTATTGATACATATATTCATACGTACACTCATGCATTATCATTCAGATATAAATGTTTATCATAATATGTAGCTTTAAGTATGTAAGCACAGCAGTCAAAATTTATTGTTAATAATGTAGAAATTTGCTATTGGTTTTAGTCTTATACTAATGCATCTACCTTAAAAAAAATGTTATTATACCTAGATACTGTAAATTTCCCGGAAATAAAAATAAATAAATAAATATTTTAAATTATATTCAATATCTATCATTTTTTTGTTTCGATATAAAATTGAAATTTTATTTTTATATTGCTTCTCGGGCAATATATACAAACTAACAAGTATCTAGGTACCTAATATGTACTACCTATGCCAAATATTAATTTAACACGCACCCAATAACCAATTGCCACATTCTCACAGATCCAGACTGAATAAAACACAGTTTAAAACTGTGTCTCCACCGGGAATCGAATCCGAGACCTTTGGATCAGCAGTCAGATACCTATCCAGCTGAGCCACAAAGGCCAAGGAAAATAGAAATATTAAAAAATGGTATGGTAATAAGAAAAAAAAACAGGATTATTTTAGCCATGTGTGTCTTCTTCACACACGAGTGCTTTGTAGGTACTTGTGAGGCGAAATATGTTACTTAGGTATACATTTTTGTGTATTTTAGTATGTTTTTTTGATTTTATAATATGTTGAATATTGAATTGTATAAATATCTAAATAAAAAATGCTTCTAGGCATTGTAAAGGAAAACAAAATATAGGTATCTGTAACTCAAAAAGTAAAAACATATTATAACTAAGAACTTTTAGCAATAATTTGACAGTGTAGATATGTGCATAATAATTTTTAAAAATAATTTAAAATCTACCAGGATATGGACTGCAGTACCTACATACGAGTGCTACGAGAAGATTCCAGAAGGATCGCAAATTACAGGCTGGAATAGAAGATGCGAGGCTTTGCTGACAAATAATCCTCAAAAAAGAAGAAAATATTTAAATTATAGGTATATGAAAGTTTGAGAGCCAACCTGTTATTATCCCCCTCCCTTAGTTCCAGGCAGCAATGCTATAGTAAAGGTCCGTAATGCGTGGCGTAGAATGCTATATCTCTGCTAACACCCCGTGTTAATAGCGTGTTTATATCTCCACCATCACCACCCTCATAGACATAGGTAGGTACATACATACCTACTCATCCCCTATATATCTATATTTGTATGTACGTACCTACCAATATCTAATATCGCCATTTCACACTACTTGATAGAGATATTTTATAAAATGACCATGATAAATCACATACCTACTCAAAGCATAGGTATAATTGTATTACCTAGGTACCTACCTACATTTAGTCTGCACGTAACACATTCATACAATTAGATATTATTTCATTCTTCATACAATTATATATGTAATATACCTGTAGAAAACATCAGGTGATGGGTATTAGATGGTAGGTAGTGGACTGTATTTTTAAACTATCTCACCGATGCTTCTATACTCCTGGTTCACTGATTATTTTTTCTGTGCACACATCCACACGCAGTGTTCTTCAAACTTGTACTGGTTAATTTCACTTGACACTTATTGTCACCCAAAATTATTTTGACAAGTGACAATTCTCATACATCGGTGAGGGGACAATGGCATGGAAGGGATTTAAAGGAAATATGCTTCTACATAACCGCCCACTCAAATTTTAAACAAAATTTGACGAATTGTACATATCACGGTGGCCACAAACAAAATTAACTTTTAACAAACTCATATCACTAATGCAGCCATCACAAAATAAAACTCCACATTGTCCAATTCATGAAATTGCAAACACACAAAAAAAATTCAATAACATATACTATCCACAACAAAATCACATTAAAAAAAAATTCAAAAAGATAGTTCACAGACTATATCAATGAAAACAATAGACAGACCTTTCTGTCATAACGAAAACACATTTAACTTAATTGTTATAATAACCAACTAAAACTATAAGACTAACATTATTCTTAACTATTTCTATTAAACATCTAAGGGACATATTTTCACAACAGGTCGAACAAATATTCCCTCTTTTGTCTTAACTTTTACCACCCGTACAATATTATCCTTTCCTGGCATGGTAGCCACAATTCTTCCCAATTTCCATTGTAAAGGATGTAACCTTTCTTCTTTCACTAACACTAAATCTCCCACCTGTATATTAGGCACTGAAGTGAACCACTTTTTACGCTGTTGAAGTGAAGTGAGGTATTCCACACTCCAACGTTTCCAAAAATCCTGATACATTCTTGTGATCATCTGCCATCTATCTAACCTATTCAATTTAATATCTGTGACGTCATACTCTGGAATACCAACCAATACCTCACTTATAATAAAGTGAGCTGGCGTTAAGGCATCTACGCTGTCAATATCATTACACATAGGAACAAGTGGTCTAGAATTCACTACCGCCTCGATCTTAATCAATACTGTATTAAACTCCTCATAAGTCATCACTTGGTTGCCAACAACTCGCTTTAAGTGATAGGTACTTTATAGATCTTACGTTGATCTCATGTAGGCCACCAAAATGTGGACCTTTAGGAGGATTCAAATGCCAATCGATGCATTTTTCGAGACAGAAATTTCGAAAATCTGTATCCTGGATACAGTCACTATAAAATTTAAAAACTCCAGTCAAATATTTACGTGTGCCAACCAAATTTGTTCCGCAATCGCTATATACTGTAGTACATAAACCACGTCGAGATACAAATCTCTCTAAGCAAGCAATAAATGCACTAGTAGATAATTCATTGACAATTTCAATATGTATGGCCTTTGTAGTCATACATACGAAAACACAAAAGTATGCCTTATACGTTTTCGAATAGCGACGTTTATTTTCCTTTGACAAAACAGACTTAATTCTATTTCTCGCTGAAACAATCCAATATTTCCGTTGTATTAAATGTTGCAGTGATCTGGGACCCACATGCAAATATGATATATGAAAATAATTTATCAATAATTTTCCAAACTCACTATGCTTATGCAACAATATTGGAAATTTCATTTTATCGGGTAGTGCAGAATATCTAATTCTTCCGCCCACTCTGACAAGTCCCTGTTTATCTATAAAACAATTCAACTTCTGCAGTTGAGGATTATCGCATTGATTTTTGTATTTTAACATATTAATATCCTTCATAAAATGTAAACTCTGATCATATTTTATAATTGCTTGTAAACTAATTTCCATTTCCCTATTACACAAATCTCCTTTAGTGCGATTATTAACATTTAACAGACAATTATTTTTAAACCTTAAAATCCAAGCTACTACACGTGTTAACTTTGTATATTTATTAGTTATGTTATACAATCCTAATCTATCTTTATCTTCTAAAATTAAAGCATTAGATTGATTAACTAACCCTTTATAGTCTGGCAATTGTGCAGGTACAATATAATCATCGCACCGTGGCCATCTGTCAACAGGTTCTAACAGCCACTCTGGACCGTTTATCCACAACGTATGACCAACTAATTCTTCTGGATATAATCCTCTAGATGCACAATCTGCTGGATTACATTGAGATCTCACATGAAACCATTTTCCATGAGGCACGTTTTCCCAAATACGTTCTATTCGATTTGCAACAAATAATTTTAATAGATATGATGGTGTTTTAAGCCACGACAAAACAATACTAGAATCTGTGTACATATATACATCCTTTATAATAATTGCATCTTGAAATATAGATAAAGTATATTTAATTAATTTTGATAATAATAATGCACCACAGAGCTCCAAGCGTGGTATCGTTTGCATCTTAATTGGAGCAACCTTAGACTTGGCAGTCACCAGAGATATTTTTTTACTATCCTCAGTAACCAAATAACAAACAGCGCTATATCCGTCATTAGAGGCGTCAGAAAAGCCAACTAAATAACACTGACTATCAACGCTTGTTCCAAAAAACCTACTCAATTTAAATTCCTCTAATAAAGACATTTGATCAACTATTTTATTCCACTGCACTTTCGTGGATTCTGGAATAATATCATCCCATCCCAATTTCATTTTCCACAAATTTTGAATGAAACTTTTCAATAAAAATGTAAACGGAGTGATCCATCCTACAGGGTCATATATCGATGAAACGACCGATAGAATCATACGCTTTGTATATTTAATTTCAATTTTCTTAACCTGATAACTAAAAACATCATTCACAAAATCCCATTTAATTCCTAATAATTTAATATGATTACTGTCTTCAGCAAAACAGATCACACTGCTATCAGATTTATTAAAATCTTGAATAAATTCAGGACAGTTAGTTGCCCATTTTGACAATTCAAAACAACCACTTCGTAAAATAGAAATCAACTGATCTCGTAAAATAATAGCATCTTCAATATTATGATCACCGCATATAATATCATCTACATATGTACTATTACGAAGAGCTTTAGCACCTAATGGGTATTTATCACTTTCATCCAAAGCTAACTGATTTATTGTTTGAATTGCATTATAGGGTGAGCTTCCTAAACCATATGTCACAGTGCATAACTCATATTCTTTGACAGGTTGTGACGGATCTTCTCGCCACAATACATGCTGATATCTTCTATCTTCGTGCCTGATAGATATTTGTCTATACATTTTAGTTATGTCAGCAGAAAACCCGATTTTATAGATTCTAAACTTTAACAATAATTCGATTATATCCTTTTGCAACTTTGGACCTACATGTAAATATTTGTTTAATGCACCAGTTGCGTTCGTATTAGAACTGCCATCAAAAACAACTCTCAATTTAGTAGATAAACTATCAGGTTTCAGAACACAGTGATGAGGAATATAATATACATTTGGATCGCCTTGTAAAGGAACTTCTTTCATGTGTCCTAACATCTCATATTCCTTCATGAACTTTGTATATTCAAGTTTAATTTCCAAATTATTACAAAATTTTCTTTCCATATTAGTTAATCTTTTAAGAGCAAAACCAAAAGTACCAACACATGGTACGTGAATATCTTTTTTTAATAAGAGCGGTACTACAAATCTACCGTCGTCATTACGATAATGTAAATCATTGTATAACTGAACACATTCCTCATCCGAATGTGACATTTTCCTACTACTTGATACTGTGTTTACCTCTTCTATTTCCCAAAACCCTTTTAATTTTTCATCTAACACATCAGATGATACAAAACATGTTAACAACTCATTGTTATCATGTACAAAATCTTGACCTAAAATTACAAACCCAAATATGGTCTCAAATGCATATAAATCTTCTGATAATTTTTTACAATTTCCTGTAAACAATTTTCCATACATGTCAGCACCTAATAATATATCAATATTACTGCTTTTCCAAAATTCATTATCTGCCAATTCTAAATCTTGAGTCAAAACTCTACACTGATGAGATAAATCTCTCCTAGGCAAGTTTGATGGAAGCGCATCCACCACTACACTCTTTACAAATAGCGACTTGTTATATTTATTATTAAATAAACAAAATTGCATAGAACCCTTTACATCAATATTAGTAGAAGACAGCGTTGTCAATGATACAGAATGCCCTTTTGTATAGAATCCTATATTCTTACAAAACTTCCCAGACATCAAAGTAACCTGACTTCCAGAATCAACAAAACACTTGGCCTTATAAAATTGCCCATCTTTTCCCTGGACATATCCTATAATTGTTCCTAATATCACTTGACCAATAGATTCATTACCCCGAATCCCTTTATGGCAGATACCTACTACCGATGAATTATCAGTATGCAATAAAACATTATGTTTCCTATCACAAGTTTGACACTTTTTGTTAGACTTACAATCCTTTATCAGATGTTTTCCAAAACAACAAAAACATAATTTCAATTTAGAGACAATATCCTTTCTCTCTGATACAGTTTTATTAATAAATGTGTCACAATTGTGTATCGTATGACTACCCTTACACATTCAAGTTGGCGAATATTACCTACAAACCCTTTGTCTGATTTATGATTATAATTATTACGCTTTACTTGTGAATTACTCTGACGTGAAAATTTTAATACTTGCAATTGACTTCGAATTATTTCAAATATTCTATTTATTGAAGGAATTTCCTGAATATCTAATCTACTTTCCACTATTCGACGTGTAGATTCATCTAATTTATTAATAAATATAAATCCCCATACCTGATCTAACATTTTTTCACATTTCATATTTGACAGAGCTAATATATTTTCATTAAATGTATGATATAATTCACTTAATTGCCCTACATTTTCACCAACTAAAGATTTGCATTGAAACATTTTATTCATGTAATATTCAAATTGTAATCTTGTATTAGTATAATGTCCACACAATGTACTCCAAGCAATATTATAATTATCACTAATCAGTGGTAAATTAACAAATGTTGATGCAAATCCCTTTATGGACGTTCGCAAATAATGAAATTTTTCTATGTCTGTATATCCAATATTATCATGAATCAATGACACAAACATGTCATGAAACGAATTCCAATTTTCGACGTTGGAATCAAAAACAGGTAAATTTATTATAGGAGCTCTCTGAATTTTATTACATACATCAGTTGCATTTATTTTCACACCATTAGATAAACGATTTTTAATTCTCATTATTTCAAAATACATAATGTCACATTTCTGAATTATTTCACTCAATTCCTTTAATGCTGTATCACATTTGGTATCAGTATATATTCCAATCAAGCTGTCACTTAATTCATTGACCAATTTATACCATTCGTCAACTCGCTGACATCTAGCTAAAAATATTTCATCTTGTTCAATATTTCCTTTTTCACACAGATCTCTTAATTCATATGTATTCCTAATTCTAGAAATAGCATTTAACATCCTTGCTTTAATGTTATCAGCCATTTTAAAATTTTAAACTTATATTTATAAACTATAATTGCATGCAAACACAAATTCACTGTATCAATAATAATGTGGTATTTTATTCTACCCGACTGCATTCACAATAATGTTATTAACATTAATATGGTACCTTATTATACCTCACAATAATCACAAAATAATATTATGTGATAATTAATCACCATAATATTGTAACAAAATTGAGTACCTACAAATTACTATTTGAAACCACCGCAACATGCAGAATTCGCAACAAATAACACAAAAAAAAACACTTCAAATTCGGTTAGGAGGGCCAAAATAATTATGTAGAAAACATCAGGTGATGGGTATTAGATGGTAGGTAGTGGACTGTATTTTTAAACTATCTCACCGATGCTTCTATACTCCTGGTTCACTGATTATTTTTTCTGTGCACACATCCACACGCAGTGGTCTTCAAACTTGTACTGGTTAATTTCACTTGACACTTATTGTCACCCAAAATTATTTTGACAAGTGACAATTCTCATACATCGGTGAGGGGACAATGGCATGGAAGGGATTTAAAGGAAATATGCTTCAACAATACCTATATTATTATTGGCTAACAAAGTAGGTACCATTGATTGAAATTTGAAACAATTAATTACCCAATGGTCAGTTGTATTTTAATTTACTAAAAAAAGGTTTTTTTAGTCCCTACCTAACAGTTTATACATGATGGTGATGGTTATATGGTGTCTAACTTTTAGTTTTTGTACCTACAATACATTATTTTTATTAGTGCGTTATTTTTGTGAGAAGCTAAATTTACGATTATTATTGTACCTACTTTGTGTGTTTAGCACCATACTTGTTTTCCTATTTTTCATTTAACTATAGGTAAGAGTATTATTTGACCAAAGTGGTGTAGACCGAAAATGGAGGTGGACGAGACACGAGACAAAACCCTCTGATCCGAGATCGTCGATTTTACCGACCGCGGATGATTGTGGGTCCATCAGGAATCGTGATTCGGTGATAGTTCAAAGCCTTAAACGGAAATCTCTACATCAATCACCGGATATACCATCAAAAATGAAGCCTTCTTGTACAACTGAACAAGCCGCAGTGCACCCAACGCGATAGAATCATATCCAATGAAATATTCAAGCTTATCGAATTCCTTCATTGTTTATATCCAAAATTGTGAAAGTGGGAAACCGATCAATCCTATAGAAGTTATTAATGGCACAATTAATTCTTAAGGAGATTTTAAGATCTCTGCTGAATTCAACACCCGTGAACAAGCGAATTTCTTCAAACTGAATATTATAACTGTATCCGATGGCAAATTTAAAGCATTTATACTGATGCACCACTTAACGCAAATGGGACTAAGGAGAGGCATTCCTACCAATATTTCAGAAAGCGGTAAAAATGCGAAGTCTGAATTACAAGGATAATTCTCAAGGTACAGTGACATGGAAACCATCAAAAACCGTCGTTCTTACGTTTGAAGCCCAATTATTGCACGATAACATCTACCTCAAGAAAAGAAAATTTTTGAAATTGTTGCAGTCGTTACAGATTGTATCGTTTTATATATTAATTATATTAATATTGAAACAGCAATGAGAGAATCTCTAAATGGCTTAACTCATATTATGGACTCGAAGTTTCACATCAAAAAATGTTAAGCAATCGCCTAATAGATACTCAAGGAAACACAACATGGCAAGCATATCAGTTAAAATTGGTGAAATTACAATTCCTACTGTTGAACAAGTCAAATTTACTGGCATGATCCTGGATACGTAGTTATCATGGACTTCTCACATTTCCCACAAACTTACCAAACGTGAAAAAAATATCAATTCATTGAGAGCAGTTTCTAGAGTTTGGTGGGGCTCCCATCTTACTACTGTGAAGATTTTATATAATTCCACTATTCGTACCTATTAGTCATTTGGACTCAGTGGCGGATACATAATTATTTCATGCTGTGAAACAGTGATGTTATCGAGAATACTGAAGGAAATCAAAGATTCTCGTTATTACAGCATCATCTTTGATGATACTACGGACATAGCACTCATCACCTAAGTGAGTTTAGCTGCAAGATATGTTGATGGTGACGGCAAATTACATGAAAGATTTTTGGGTTTCATTGACATCCATAAAGACAATGATTGTAGTGGAAACATTGACGATAAACCTCAAGAGAGAAGTCAATCTCGCTGTCTCTCGCAGTTGCAAAGTTACAAGTGTGAGAAACTCACTTGGTAATATAGGTACTATTAAAGAAGTAGTATCGTTCGTTACAGCGCCTAGCAAACGGTTCGCAACATTAAAGAGTCACCTAAAACACTCGCTGCAGTCACATTGTCAAACGAGGTAGGTTGAGCGACATGATGCTGTTATTCAATTCGCAGCTGATCTCGGAAAAGTTTGCAAAGATCTTAAAGAAATACAGTGTTGGAGGGATAGAACAACGGCTGCCAAAAACAAACAAAGAACAAAGCTTATATTCTCCTTCGAGCTCCCTCTAATTGCGAGTTTATTATCACGCTGTTTACACTGAGTGACATTATGAGCATAACATATCCAGTCAGCAAAACCTTGCAAGACCCTAGCTTGGACGTCGCGATGGCAAAAGCAAAATTAGATTAAACGTTCAAGGTGTAGGTACGACGGCATGAGAGTTAATGGTGAGGTCGACAACGAAGGAGGATCGAATAAATGGCTTAGCTCTGTTGAACACTCACCCTGACATTGATTGTCCTATTGACGATGTTATTAACCAATTTGCCAGGAAGAATAGGCGCATAGGATTCATCATTTAAGGAAGAGAAACTTTTTTATATCATAAGATGGCATTGTCTTGTACCTATGTGTATAATCAGTTTAAAAATAAAACATTTTTAAACATTGCATGTGACTTGATTATTTTTTTTATTACGATAAAAGTAAAAATAGCTCAAGGTATCTTTTGCGCCCCCCCCCCCTTGAGATTTTTCTGTATCCGCCACTGTTTGGACTATGATTGTTTCCTGATAGAGCCGATAAGTACCTGAATATCTGAAATCCAAATAAGAGAGAATTCAATCTAAATACCTTCGCTTGATAGTTGGTGCAGTGCGCTCCTCACAAATAAATGCGCTTCAGGTGGAATGCGTACCTCTCAATCTTAGATGACAATATTTAGCCGATAAATTCATACTTAAACGAATCAACTATATAACTCTCATCCTCTTCTCAGAATTTCAATGCTCTCATTTCTATGCCAATGTCACCGGTATTGGCTAAAAAAAATGTATTCCTCCAATGTGCCAAGTTATCAAAAACTCTTCATTAAAAATGTCTTTAACTGATACCCCAGTCTATGCTACCATAGGTAGGTACCTAATAAGAAATTCCGTTTGAGGCAATTACATTTATCCCAAACATTGATCTACATAAAAATTCAACACTAAGTGCTAGTGTTGGTAAGCCGTTTGGTTTCTATGCGGGCGTCCTGGGGTCGATTCCCAGCAGAGGAGAAATT
The DNA here is from genome assembly GCA_963576475.1 of Molanna angustata. NCBI lineage: Eukaryota > Metazoa > Arthropoda > Insecta > Trichoptera > Molannidae > Molanna > Molanna angustata. Next base: position 26,467,416 of record OY754970.1, read on the forward strand.
GATTCAAATTCATTTCTCACTCAAATATTGCTTCTCTGGGCTGGAATCACTGGTTAGTTTGAAGAAATTGCCATACGGCAATAAACTTATTATTAATGTTATAAGTAATATGTTCAACAGTATTGTCATGTCTAACAGGCTTTCCCACTTACAAATATATACGGATGGGTCTAACAAAAATCAAAATGGGCATAGACCATGTATGCGGAGCTGCAATTCATCCTATAAAAAAAACAATCTCTCATAAAAATTTCCAAAGATTGTTTAGTAGGTATTTACAGCATGTAAAATGTTCAGTAATAATAATAATAATTAAAAACTTTTATTGTGATAAACTAAGTAGGTACCAAACTATAAACCCATAAATCATAATTATTAAATATTTTAAGATACTTTGTTTTCTATACAACACATGTTGGTACCTATGTATGTCTAGATAGGATAAACAAAATATCTTAAAATGTTTATTAATTTGACTTTACGTGTTAATAGTTTGGTACGTATTTTTCAATTATCCAACTGTCGATTTGTTCAGGAGAACTTTGTTCTCTTAACATATCGACGTATCAAGCCAGAATACGCGAGAATTGTATGGAGAGGTCTACTTTTTTCACGGCTTTTCCAACTTTGAAGTCAAAAAACACCAACTTAGAGTCTTCGCAGCATATATGTTCCATACACGGATTTACTCAGAATTCGGAGTAGAACATTTCGTGTGTCTGTGTGTGTGTGTGTGTCTGTGTGTGTGTGTGTGTCTGTGTGTGTGTGTATGTCTGTGTGTGTGTGTGTGTGTGTCCTTCCCCCCCTTATAACTTTTGATCCGCTGAATTTACAGAGCCTAAAATTTCAGAATATATAAACAGTTATAGGCCTACAAAACTTTTATACTCGGAATTTTGAATTTTTGTTTCAGTCAGGGGTTATCAACTTTTGAATTTTTATTTTATTTTTCCCTATATCTCAGAAACCATAAAAGCTAGAACGCTGAAAATTGGTATAAACATAGACAAATACAAAATCTCAAATTATTTTTTTCAAAAAAATTCCAGGGTTTCTCAAACATTTTTTATTAAGAAAAGTATTTTTTTTATGATAAATTTATGAGTTTAACTGCCTATATTTCCATTTTTTTTTAAATATCGAAAAAAGCCGAAACACCCCAACTAGATAATTTAATTTTATATAAAAAATATTAACATTGTAGCAGTACATCTCAAATTTTTTTTAAAATTTTTTATAAAAATTGAATTTAGTGACGACATCGCTTCATACAATTTGTATGGTAGTCACCTATACACAATATCAAAGAAGACTTAATAGTTTGATACTTCATCTCTAAACATACAATATACATATACCATCATGCTGTTTTCATATTCCGGGTAGGAAAAAAAGACTGACCTCCATACTATCCTATCTTGACTACCTAGGTACATGTGTTGTATAGAAAACTAAATATCATAAAATAATAAATAATTTGTATTTATGGGTTTGGTACTTATTCTTCAACTATACATACTATCGCTGTCGACAGTTGGATCTCATGTGTTACATGCAACTAGTAATACATACTATCGCTATCGACAGTTGGATCTCATGTGTTACATCCAGCTAGTATACAAAAATACCCAGCGGGTCAGCTCTGAAGCCGATTAACATTAAATAGGTGTTGTAAACTACTCAATAGTGGTATAAACAAAAAAGTAATTATTTTAATTTATTAAAATAATTATAAGCCACAAAAGTTGCAAAGTATCAAGATAAAAATACCTACCTAAGTTCATTAGCGTTGTTTGGTAAATTTAAGTAGCTTATAGGTATTGATCATAAAATCAAAATAGACGTTATTATAATAGCTACGAGTGGGTAGCATTGTTGCATTTGACATGGTGGAGAAACTAATTGTCTCGGTTCATATCCCACGAGTTGTCCTTCATGGCTGATTTCTCTCGCTAATCCATTATCAGTTACACTCGTGTCTACTGATTTATATCAAGTAACTACATCACTTCAAGTTTTTTTGAATAGGTATCTTAATGACAGTAGGACCATTTCTGTAAACTGGATTGCCTTTCAGTTTTTATTTGCGCTTTATCATCATATTGTCACAGGAACTTCACAGGAAAAACTGTCAAAGGAAAAAATCTATCCGTCTACTTAGGCTGGGTTGTTTCTTGTTTCAATAAAAGTATCGGTAATAGTATAGTTTAAATACTTTGATTTCATAAAATTGTTCAAAATTGAGTCGTTTATTGGCGGCATTTAAATTCAATGAAACAATTTTATGATATCAAAGTATTTATACTAGATATACTTTTACATTAATATTTGTTCGAGAAACAATTACCAATTATTTTTTCAATAAATTTACCACAAAATGCATTAAAAATACTAAGATTTTGTGTTATTTTTTTAACAATTATTTATTGCTGACTAGCTTTATTGTACCGCCGTTGGCCAAGAATGTAAATATGTGAAGGAATAAACAACCGTTTTTATAATATTGTCACACAAAATTTTAGTAAGATACGAGGTGATTTAAAATTTGATTTGTTATAAACATTAACAGTTGGCCAACCCATTCCTTTGTATGTAGTGTAAAGTAAAATTTCTGCAAAATCGGATTACCTATGAAAAGTGGTTTATAGTTTGATTACATTTAAGCGATGTAAAATGTTCAAGTGTTGGCCACAACCCATTCGTTTTTTTATATTGCCATCAAGTGTGAATAAATTATATAAAATTCCTGCACGCTTAGTTAATGCTTTTAAATAGGACTGATTATCAACGCTGTAAAGAGTTTAGTATTGGCCACAACGCCCATTATTATGTACCTATAGTCATAAAAAGAAAATGTGTACAGAAAATTTTAACAAAATTGGACGATGGAAAAAGTTTAAAATTTGATTGAACAAAATCATTAAAAAGAGTCTAGTAGTGGCCACATTCCATAATTTTTCATCAAGTGTGCATATAGTCTATACCTAATATTTCTGTAAGACAATAAGACTATAAGACATAATACTGATCCAAAGGTCTACATAAAAGAAGAGGAGACTATAGGAAATATTTTGAATATTAATTTTTAGGTACCTAAGTCCCTATAAAAAATGAGATGGGAAATGGTTTAATATTTGATTAAACCAAAGTATTAAAAAGAGTCTTGTGTTGGTCACATCCCATTCGTTATTATGTTTTTTCATCAAGTGTGCATATAGTTTATAATATTTCTGCACAATCAGACTGTCTGACTTAAAATTTACAAAAAACTAAACATAAAACAAGAAGAAAAATATAGTTATTAATATTAATATAAACTTTGTGAAGTGTTCAGTGTTGGCCACAATCCCCATTTTTTATGTAGGTACTGTCATCGAAAGCAAACGTGTTTGCTTTCGATGACATTTATAAATATAGAATTTCGTTTGATTTATAAATATAGAATGATTTAACAAAAGTATTTAAAAGATTCTATAGTGTTTGTCACATCCCATTCGTTTTTATATGCCTATTATTTTCATCAAATGTGCATATACTCTATATAAAATAAGAAGAATCAGACTATAGGAAATAGTTTGTATAAGAACTGATCCAAAGATCTATAGAAAAAGACTATAAGAAAGAGTTTGTAAAAGAACTGACCCAAAAGTCTACAAAAAAGAAGAAGTAGACCGTAGGAAATAAATTGTATAAAAACTGACCTTATAACGTCTACACAATAGAAGAAGAAAAAGACTATAGGAAATACTTTGTATAAGAACTGTCCCAAAGGTCAAAATAAGAAGAATTAGACTTAAGGAAAAAGATTTTATAAGAACTGACCTAAATATCTACATAAAAGATCAAGGCAATACACATAAATTTATACTTAGTAAAAAAAGTTTTTCTTTATAATAAATGTTTGAGAAATTCTGGAATTTCTTAAAAAACAAATCAGAAAATTCGTAATCGTCTATTTTATACCAACTTAAAGCGTTCTAGTTTTTGGGGTTTTTGAGATACCTATATGGAAAAATAAAACGAAAATTATAAACCTTTAAATCCAAATAATTGTATATTTTAAGACATTTTGTTTTCTATGAGATAATTATATGGAAAAATAACACAAAAATTCAAAAGCTGATAACCCCTGACTCAAAAAAAAATTCGAAACACAGAGTATAAAAGGTTTGTAGGCTTGAAATTTTCTATACTTTCTAAAGTTTAAGGCTCTGAATTAAGCGTTTCGAAAGTTTAAAGGGGGACAGACACACACACACATACACAATAAATGTTCTAATCCGTATTCTGTGAAAATCCATGTATTGAACATTATTTGGCGGTCTTCGTGGATCAGTTGGTTAGGTATCTGCCTGTTGATCCAATTTTTTTTTATATAAAAAATGAATATGTCCTTGTTAAACAAGTACATATACATCTTCCTACGTTCCCTAAAATAAGCATAAATGCTTGTGCTATAGGTGAACGAAATCGGTCGAGGCAGGATTCGAACTCGCGACCACTGGGTTACTAACCCAGCGCGCTAACCGCTCTGCCATCGACAAAATCCAAATTTCCTGGGGTAGTTCGGCAGAAATTTGGCAAACATCGGCAATGGCCTTGGTATACAGCGCGGCGGAGTACCACCGGTGTGGCCATGAAGTGCTCATTGCAACAAGATTGACACAGAGTTAAACAATACAATGAGAATTGTTGCCGGTGCGGTGAAATCTTACGCTCCCTTGGCTACCTATCTTGTCCAATATCGCTCCTCTGAAAGTGCGCAGAATCATGGCAAGAGTCAAGGAAATGGAAAAAATAAAGGGGAAACCATCACTGCCGGCGCGGCGTTTCAAGATTGAGGAAACCAATCTGGAGTGTGAGATATGTGAACTTTGATGCCGGTAATGACTGGAGACAAGACTGGGAAAGGGCGGAGGTTTGTAACAAATCTCTGATTCCGGACCCAACCAAGCGAATCCCTGGTTTCAACTTGCCTCGCAAAGCATCCGCACAGAGCAGGGTTGTTGCAACTACTTCCTATGGAAGTGGGGCAAAATGGAAACACCCAACTGCGAATGCGGAGCTGCAAGGCAGACGGTGGCACTCTTGGTGAGAGAATGCCGGATCACTGGAGGAACTGCATGCGGCTGACTCGGAGGCAGTGGACTGGCTATTAATGTCGGCGGGCTTCCAAATTTGATTGACGTGACACCACGACGCAACCCTCGCGTTGATGAAAATGCCGATTGCCACACGCAAAGTAAAAATATCTATTGTTATCAACAATCTCATAATCTTTGGTGGAGAAAATACATTAAATTAAGATATTTACATCTCGTTATAAGCATAGTATAATATCATTCAGAGAAAATATTTTCTCATATTGAGAATCTTTATTTCCTCCACGAATTCTTGGATTGAAAAGTTATAATTTGTTAATTTATGATAGGGGCAAGTTGTGTTCCTCTGGACAGTATAATTATTTCCATAAATGAACACTTTTATTTCAACATTTCAACACATTTAAGATAATAAACATATCACATGCATCACTAATTTGACATCTTGTATTTTCGTTCAAAGTGTAAGCGTGAATCGATGTTTTTATTTTTTTATTCAAAAAGTAAATATTTTCATTTTTTATCGAGTTATTTTTTTATTATAAGAATCATATTATACAAATATATTCAATAATACATTGAAACATGCTCATTTGCAGTGTTATTGAAGTAGTAATCTCTTTGATAACCTATCTTCAAAAATATTTACGACAAGATACGTTAAAAATGTATACCACATGTTCCTCTGGACACTGATTTGCGTGTTCTTTTGCACACGCCAGAGGAACATGCTATCGTATTTTCAGCACCATTGCCAGGTAGCAAAACTGAAAAAACTAGGACTCACCTATAAAAAAATAGTTGATCATGATGTCCTCAAAGATGCCGTTAGTGATGTTTTGAGTTGTAAGATATCTAATTATTTTGAATTTGTAATATTATATCTTTCTTTTTACTAAAATTTCTGGGTTATTTGTTATTTTTTTATAAATTTTCTATGATGTTATTGAATTGCTTCAATTATGGACATTCTGAGTTATTTTTTCAACCAAAAATCCAATGTTGATAAGCATACACAGTTGTTGTTAAACTGTCCAGAGGAACATTACTTAATGTCCAGAGGAACATTCTCTCCGTGTTCCTCTGGACAATATTGAAGTTGTTATAAAAACGTAATTATTCTATGTACCTATAGAAGAAGATTTATCAGAATAAAATATTAGAGAACAATAAAATGTTTATTTGAGCTTCATATGACCTAAACATTTTGATGTAGGTAATACTCCATTGATTTTAATTTAAAAAATAAAGTTCATCAAAAACTGGAAAATGTCAGGAGGAACACAACTTGCCCCTAATAATTATTGTGTTTCAATATTTTTTGGTTGTATATGAAATTATATTTTCTTGATCCAAGACAAATTTATTTATGTAGGTACCTATCTATAAGTAGGTACATTTAACAACGAAGACACTTTATCAAATGTTACTTAATCATGTTTCCAACAAGTGTGGTATCATCAGATTTTATAATCTAATCATGTTAATTTTATATTCACAACACATCTTGTAAAAAGCTAATATGGCAATATGCTAACAGCTGTCACTAATAGATACCTATGCATGTACGTACGTAAGTATTATTAGGAATCTACCTGCTAATATTTTTTTATACGACTCCTAAGGATGGACGTTGATGGAATCAAATTTATATTAATGTATCGTAATTCAATTTCCTGACAAATAATGAATAGTTTTTTTATGCTAATAGCAAAGTATTTATGTTGTATAATCATTATCTAATATTTATATTACGAGTATAACTTTACTTACTTACATGTTAGTATAAATATACTAAATTAAAGGTAATTTGCGTATAATATCCCAAAGCAGGTGTACCTAAGTACCTACCTATATTATATTTATTGAGGACTGATGAGAAGATATAAAATTGACACACGTGATAATATGAAACTAAATAACTCGATACCTACAGTAAACATTATCGTGAGTAGGTAGGTACATTTACTTGGAAATAAAACAAAAAAATACGTTGGTAAAACTAAAGTTATAGAGGTGAAAGAAAATTTACAGAGGTGAAAGAGAAGAAACGAAAATTAAAGGCCGGCTAAGAAACCACGTGAAGAAGTAATAGCTATAAAAATGTCGAAACATCCCAACAAGATAATTTAATTTTCTATGAAAAGTAGATACATTATATAGTACCTACATAGTTCATCTTAAACATTTTTATTAAAATTTTTGTAAACATTGAATAGGTACACAATATTTACGGGGACTCTCAATAGTTTGATACTCAATCTCCAAACATGCATATATCATCACGCTGTTTACATATTCGGGGTAAGATTGACAGTTGTACAGATGTGTTACATGTAATTAGTCCAACCAGCAATGAGCAAGTTTTTGACGTAGTTGAAAAAAACAGGTAGGTAGGTACAATATAGATAGACCTCCCCATAATTTCCACATGCACACGGGACTCAATACTGTCGATTTATTAAGAGATATACCTAATTGTATTAAACAAATCGACAGTTGGAATAGGTATGTGAACTATCTACATATAAATAAAGTAGATCTCGTATAGATATAATAATTAAGTTGAAATAAAATAATTTATCTCCAACTAACCAATGTTTCCAACTCAGAGGGGCAAGAATTGCGCTAAAAGTTAGTTTTTATTCAATTCCTTATCGAGAAATGATCCATGGATTCTGACATAATGTAGAAGTAAAACAACTAATTACCACTGCGCTACGATGCTCGTGTAAATTTATAATATTATTATTGTTCGACTCATGTTTTTTTTAGTAACAGTTAGGTAGAATTTATGACAAAACTTGTCATATTCGGTAAGGCTTTATACGTTGAAGAGCATCCTGTACCTACCTTACCTATATAAATTTTTTAACCCATGCTTAAATAAGATATGAAAAGAATGTATATACTTAATTTTAATTACCATAGAAACGTAGGTAACAAAGTGGAGAATAAAGTTATAATAATATTTTATCGCCCTCGTGTGGTTATAGTAGGTAGGTACCTACATATTTGTTGTTATCCTGATGTAGAAGTAGAGGGTCATTGTAGTCGTTAGTGACGCCACTGCTAGTTATAACTTTGGAGCCATTATTTTTTATTTTATTTTTATTTTTCATTTGTTTGGAAACTTAACAGCTATACATTTATAATACTTAATTTCAAATGAGAATACAAAATAAATAGCCAATTATAAAGTTTCACATATTTAAATTTTTATACATTATTAATGTTGGGTAGTCATTGTAAGATGGTGAGTGTATGTGGGGGAAAGGGAAGGATAATGGATATAGGAAAGCGTTGATAAGGAAGGGATGAATGTTTAAGGAAAGTAGGTTTGATTTTTAACCAGTAATATTACCAATAACTGCGCGTAATTGGCGTTTCATCGATGTCTGTGTGGAGTTAAATATATCAGGTTGGGGGTCAAGACTATTGTAATAATTTAAGCATCTGTTGACATAATTATTCTGTGCGTAATTTGTTCTGCAGTATGGTGTATAGAAAAGGTGATTTTGGCGTGTTGTTTTCATGGGGCAGTTGAAAGAAATTTTTTGGAGTAGGTAAGAGCTGTCTACAAGGTTATTAAGTATTTTATAAAGCAGATAGACATCGGATATCTTTCTTCTTTTTTCAAGTGATATAAACCCATGTAATTTTAAAGATTGGTCATAATCATGGCGGTAAATTTTTTTTCTAAAATTAAGCGTTTTAACAAACCTTCTCTGAATCCTCTCAATTCTATCGATGTGAATATTGTAACTAGGGCTCCATACGGTTGATGCAAACTCCAAATGACTTCTAACGAAGGCATTAAATAGGAGAACTAGCGAGGTTGTTTCTTTGAAGGATTTGGTTATTCTTTGTATGAAACCCAAGTTTCTGTAGCTTTTATTTACGACAGAATCAATATGAGGAATAAATGATAGTTTGTTATCAAGGATAACGCCTAGGTCTCTCGCTTCGAGTTTTTGCGACAATATATTATTATTAATAGTGTAGTGAAATTTAATTACATTTCTGCTTCTACTGAAACTCATTGAGAAACATTTATTTATATTTATATATAATTGATTTTTTTCACAGTAGCGAAAAAGGTTATTTAAATCCTGTTGTAGCAGTGAGCAGTCATGTGTAGATGAGATTTGTTTATATAATTTACTGTCGTCGGCAAAAAGAATTATTTCAGAGGTAATTATTAGCCATTATATTTACCTATACTATCCACAGTAGCCATTTCATAGTCAGGAGTCAGAAGCTTTTAGATACGTGTAGGTATGAGTAGATATTCACGCTGAAATGTAAATACCGAACAGTACCTATAGCCAAAATTCAACTTCACTAGGCAGTAGTCACATAATAGGCTCAACAAACTGTGATGTTATCAACCAACTGATGGTATGATTTTTTTACAAAATAAAACATAGATGACGATTGAAATAGTAGTAATATTTTAGTGTCACAATTACGGAGCATTCTTTTTATTCTTCTTTGTGTGTCGTGTAAGGTCTTCCTGTTGGCGACCACTTTACAAAACAGTTCCTCCACATTGCTTAAACCGGTACACTTGCACGTAGAATTATTTGATATTCAAAGATCAACTGTCATTTTTATTTCTTATAAATCAAACTTATGAACCTACTTCTTTTTCATTGTTCCTCTAATAAACTCTTTGGAATTTTCAAAAAATGTGTTATGTTTAAATACATGCTAATCCTCAAATTTGATACTTTGGTAGGTAGGTATGCATTAAAGATGATATGCCTGCTGCCTGCAAGATTTTAAAAGTCTTCAGATTCCGTATAGCTTCTTCACTAGGTACCTATTTTCAAGGTCCACAAAAGCAAAACGGAAACGACGTAGAAATTTATAAAGATATATGGTAGGTACAACATATCATTATTAATTCTGATACAGGCAGAGAGAATTAAGCGTTAGATATTCGAGTCAGAACGTTAAATATGCAGGTATTATCATCTAACATCAATACCTACATCTTCTCACTTTTCACATAAGTTATTCTGCGGTTATTCTGACTAATTAAATTTCTGACTTCCAGGATCTCATTAAGATATTTGTGCCAAAACTTCCATTGTAGAAAGAATTTTCTTCGTCAGTTATTTAACACAACATTCTTTAAATGTTACCGAGCAACCTCAAGTTTATATTGAATTAGAATCCCATTTCTAATTACCTACTTACGTTGTGTTTCTCGGATTTTGACAACTTATTTAAATCAGTAATCAGCGTTACCAAGTTTAACTTTACTAGGTACCTATTGGCTGATTTTTTTTTACAATTTATATTTTTGCAATCAATGATGTACCTAATGTTTGAGGCACCAATACTGGGTACATATCCCATACCTGGCAGTGTAATTTAAATAACTAGTTGCATGTAACACATGAGATCCAACTGTCGATAGCGATAGTATGTACCTATAGTTGAAGAATAAGTACCAAACTTAAACCCATAAATACAAATTATTTAATATTTTAAGATATTTGGTTTTCTATACAACACATGTACCTAGGTATGTAGTATGTCAAGATAGGATAGTATGGAGGTCAGTCCTTTGATCCTACACAGAATATGAAAACAGCATGATGGTATACCTATGTATGTATGTATGTTTGGAGATTAGTTTGAAACTATTAAGTCTTCTTAGATATTGTGTGTAGGCTACTGCCATACAAATTGTATGAAGCAATGTCGTCACTAAATTCAATTTTTATAAAAATTGTTAAAAAAAAATTGAGATATTTTTTATATAAAATTAAATTATCTAGTTGGGGTGTTTCGGCTTTTTTCGATATATTGTTTTAAAAATTTGGAAATATAGGCAATTTCCAATAATTTATAATTTAATTTCTTAATAAAAAATGTTTGAGAAACCCTGGAAATTTTTTGAAAAAATTAATTGAGATTTTGTATTTTTCTATGCAATCGCATTGCGGACATTCTCTTTTTCCCCATTTCCACAGGAAATTATTACAGCAGCCTAGATCGGTTCGAATCCTGTTGTGAGTTGCACCCAGGACATGCGTGGGAGATTGAAACCAGGGACACGTCTGGTAGAATCAGTTGTTTGTTGCGAATATCTGAAGGTATTCCTCCAGAGATCTCTCCACTCGGTTTCCATGCTGGGGTTCGCTTTATCGACACTCCATATCGGCTTTCGAGACCTGAGCCTACCCTCCGGGTGGTGGTTCATGTATGCATATACAGGGAGAGCCGGGTTATCGTTGATCTTTTTTATTAAACTCGCAGTTGCTTGCCTTCTTCTAATTTCAGGGGGTGCAATGTTAGCAAGAACATGGATCCACGGTGTCGGTGTTGTCTTTAGTGTTCCAGAAATTGTCCTCATCGTTTGGTTCAGTTCGACATATATCTTTCTACAATGGGAGCTTCTTGCCCACACAGGAGAGCAAATTCGGCTGCGCTATACACTAGGGCCATTGCTGATGTTCGCAATGTATCAGCACTACTACCCCAGCTCGTGCCGGCTAACTTCGATATTATATTGTTCCTGGTCTTGATTTAATTTTTTACTTGTTCAAGATGATATTGATAGGTGAGTGATCTGTCCAGTTTAACTCCCAAGTACTTAGGGGAAGTTTCATTAGGGATCTTTACAGCGCCCAAGTAAGCTCTCTCCCAGCTTTCTGATTATTCAAGTGGAGGGCCATTGAGACTGTTTTCCTAGGATTAAGTTGGAGGTGCCAGTTCGCAAAATATTCCTGCAGTGTCTTAAGGTCAGCATTCAGTGTAACTTCCAGTTCCTCGAAAGTTTTGCCCTGGGCGACAAGTCCATTTTGGAGGAACTTAGACTTACTCACTTCTCCATTCAGATGGACCCTTATTTTCCTATTGGAGAGCATGTTTCCTATATCAGTTTGACAATTTTGGGGCATCCTAGAACCCCAGCAATCTTATACAAAGGCCTTCTTTTCACACGGTGTCATAAGCCGCTGTATGAGGTCCAGGAGCACCAATCCTGATTACTCCCCCCTTTGGAACCCGTTTTCGATGTAAGTGGTTAGTGCTAGGACTTGTTCGCACGTGCTTCTACCCTCAAAGTGCTTCTACTCTCAAAGAGCTTGTATACCACTGAGAGCAGAGATATGGGGCGGTAACTTTTAGGATCCTGGGGTGGTTTACCTGGCTTTAATATTGCAATCACCTAAGCCTCTAACCACTATTTGGGTACTTGACCCCTCTCCATGATTGCTGAAAAGTATCTCGCTAGCCACTGTTTTGCTTTTATCCCCAGGAAGATTAGAAACTCCGGGAGTAGGTATATCATCGGCCTCGGCCGCTTTACCCTTTTTCAGCTGTTTCAGAGCCTTCTCCACCTCCCTCAACTCGAAACCTCCCGATATTTTGTACTGTGCTGCATTGTTATGAGGTCTTGTTTTGGTCTGTTCCTTAATTTTCTGCTTTTGTTGTCGAGATGGCTTAATATTGGAAGTTTGAAAGATGGTGTTAGCCAGTTGGTTAACACTTATTTCTGGTTCCTTTTTTGTTGGTGGTGCAGCTCCCAGTTTGCGAAGGAGCGACCAGCTCTTACGACTCGAGTGAGTAAAATCGAGCTGCTCCACTTGTTCAATCCATCTTATCCGTCTCTATTCATTGAGTAAACAGATGAGGTGATTAGCTATTTCCTCACTTCCTGTTATCTCGTATTCTCGCAGAGCTTCCTCACATTCCAACCTGGAGTGTAGCACTTTCTACATCCTCTTGGTATAGCCTTCTTTGCACCTGTCCTGATCATTCCAATGAAACGTTCACAGTTTTGAGGATGCAGTTTAATTCTATTTATATTTCGATCAACGTATGTTGAAAAGCGGGTCCAATCTGCTTTTCTCAGGTTCCATCTTGGTATTTGTGGTTGGATAAGCGTTGGTAGGTACCTATATGTAGTCCCACGTCAAAAATCACTGGGGCATACTGACTTTTGGGGAATCTTTTCAAAATAGTTTTGTTGCACATCAACGGCATTCCCGAAACGTCCGTGGTTTGTAAACAAGTCCGAAGAGGTGGATGTGCCCCACCTGGCTGAGTGGAAGATGCCACCTTGTTTGGCATCATACAGCAGGTGCATGTTATGTAGTGTTGCCCATTCCGTGTTCATTTCACCATCCTCATCCGCGTTAGTGTATCTCCACTGAGTACTTCGAGAATTGAAGTCTCCTATTATCACTGCAGGGTGTTTGTAGCATCTTGGTAGTGTTTCTGGCTGCCACTTACGAGATGGGGGTTTGTAGACATTGACTATAGTAAGGTCGCCCACTTTTATGGCAATGGTGTACTCATATTCATTTTTTTTTTTTTTTTTATTTATTTATTTAGTAGCACAATATTAAAAAACAAAATATATTAAAGATAACTGCTTCACTAGACAGAGTCTGTTCCGAAGCAATTATCAGTTAAGTTTGTAAATTTTGTACATTTTACAATGCAAAAAATATAACACATACCTACATATTAGGTATAGAAAAAATATAAACAATAAAAAATACACATAAATCAACCTTAACAATAAAAAAATATTATTTACATATCAACCTACACAGTAAAAAGTTCACAAAAAAAAATATGACAGCCAAAAAATATATTAAGTGGGAGAAACTGAAAGAAATCAAATTATTATTGTTGAAACATTCTTTTCGTTTTGGAGTCTACCTACTTCGAGTAGCCACTTTGTTCCTGACATTTTGAATGTTTTTAACACTTTAAGTGCCGATGGCAGTTTGTTAAATATACGTGGAGCAATATAATAAAAAAATCTTTGTCCAAATTTACTATTCATTTTCGGAACTCGATAGCTACCCGAAGTTTTACTCCTAGTGTCCCTTGCATTAACCTTTGTGAAATTTGAATTGTTTTTAAAAAATAAATATAAAATTGATCTTGTATAAAGTTGCCGTATATCCAGTACTTTGAAAGATTTAAAATTCATCCAGGCTAAAGGCATCTATCGCTTTCTCAGTTCTGACGTAGGTTGCAAGTCCATGTTTTTTGTGTCCTTTAAAATTAACTAATACGAAACCAGGAATTTATAGTTTCCGAATCTCGTCTCCTGGTATATGGGTCTCTTGGATGACTAAAACATCAGCCTCCCTCATCAGTTTGGAGAGGATTTCTGACTTTGCTCTTATTAGGCCCTCGACATTTAGGTACTTGGCCTATTTTTGTGGATCGCACTGTATAGTGTTCTCTTTGAGGAGTGCCATCATTATCCGATAGTCTATTTCTCGCTACGTCTATCTGAGTTTGGTCAGTGGGGTTGTTTGTCAATGATGTAAAAGAGAGATTGTTATTCCCACAGGGTGGTTCGTCTGGTTGGTCCTGAAAAGGACCGTTTTTGCCCTGGCCAGGAGGCCTACAAGAGGAGTCTGGCCGCCACGCAGTGTTAATTCGTTTCATGCCTTTGTCAATAGCCTTATATAAAACTTTAAATCTTAGGTTATCTTTCTTGTTTATCTTATGTTCGATATAACTAGATCTTTGTTTCTTGGGTTATCTTTCTTGTTTATCTTATGTTCGATATAACTAGATCTTTGTTTCTTGGGTTATCTTTCTTGTTTATCTTATGTTCGATATAACTAGATCTTTGTTTCTTGGGTTATCTTTCTTGTTTATCTTATGTTCGATATAACTAGATCTTTGTTTCTTGGGTTATCTTTCTTGTTTATCTTATGTTCGATATAACTAGATCTTTGTTTCTTGGGTTATCTTTCTTGTTTATCTTATGTTCGATATAACTAGATCTTTGTTTCTTGGGTTATCTTTCTTGTTTGACGGCATTAGGTACTCACGGGGAGGACCACGAGAAGGTTTAGCACTTTCCCCCCCTGAATCTAATCTAGGAATCTAATCCAACTGTCGATTTGTTCAGGAGAACTTTGTTCTCTTAACATATCAACAATGTTTCAAGCCAGGATACGCGAGAATTGTATGCAGAGGTCAACTTTTTTCACGGCTTTTCCAACTTTGAAGTCAAAAAATACCAACTTAGAGGCTTCGCAGCATATATGTTCCATACACGGATTTACTCAGAATTCGGAGTAGAACATTTCGTGTGTCTGTGTGTGTGTCTGTGTGTGTGTGTCCCCTTATAACTTTTGATCCGCTCAATTTACAGAGCCCAAATTTTCAGAATATACAAACAGTTATAGGCCTACAAAACTTTTATACTCAGAAATGTGAATTTTTGTATCAGTCAGGGGTTATAAACTTTTGAAATTTCGGTTTATTTTTCCATATATCTCAGAAACCATAAAAGCTAGATCGCTGAAATTTGGTATAAACATAGACAAATACAAAATCTCAAATTATTTTTTTTTAAAAAAATCCAGAGTTTCTCAAACATTTTTTATTAAGAAATTTTTTTTTTTATGATAAATTTATAAGTTTAACTGCCTATATTTCCAAATTTTTTAAAAATATCAAGTAAAGCCGAAACACCCCAACTAGATAATTTAATTTTCTATAAAAAATATTAACATTGTATTAGCACATCTCTTTTTTTTTTTAATAATATTTATAAAAATTGAATTTAGTGACATTGCTTCATACAATTTTTATGGCAATCGCCTACACACAATATCTAAGAAGACTCAATTGTTTGATACTAATCTCCAAACATACATACATACCACATCATTCTGTTTTCATATTCTGGGTAGGATCAAAGGACTGACCTCCATACTATCCTATCTTGACATACATACATATTATGTAGGTACATGTGTTGTATATAAAATCAAATATCTTAAAATATTAAATAATTTGTATTTATGGGATTATAGTTTGGTACTTCAACTATACATTCTATCGCTATCGACAGTTGGATCTCATGTGTTATATGCAACTAGTAGAAATGCTTCTTCTTCTTCTTCTGCTTTAGTTAGGACTGTGTCCTGTTATTCTCGGAGCCTGCTCTTGTGAAGTGGACGTCCAGCTATCCTTCCATCGTTTGGGTGGTCTTCCAGGTGGTCTGCCATTTGTTATCTCCCCATCCGCTGCCATCATTCACAAGTCCATTTTGGAGGAACTTAGACTTACTCACTTCTCCATTCAGATGGACCCTTATTTTCCTATTGGAGAGCATGTTTCCTATATCAGTTTGACAATTTTGGGGCATCCTAGAACCCCAGCAATCTTATACAAAGGCCTTCTTTTCACACGGTGTCATAAGCCGCTGTATGAGGTCCAGGAGCACCAATCCTGATTACTCCCCCCTTTGGAACCCGTTTTCGATGTAAGTGGTTAGTGCTAGGACTTGTTCGCACGTGCTTCTACCCTCAAAGTGCTTCTACTCTCAAAGAGCTTGTATACCACTGAGAGCAGAGATATGGGGCGGTAACTTTTAGGATCCTGGGGTGGTTTACCTGGCTTTAATATTGCAATCACCTAAGCCTCTAACCACTGTTTGGGTACTTGACCCCTCTCCATGATTGCTGAAAAGTATCTCGCTAGCCACTGTTTTGCTTTTATCCCCAGGAAGATTAGAAACTCCGGGAGTAGGTATATCATCGGCCTCGGCCGCTTTACCCTTTTTCAGCTGTTTCAGAGCCTTCTCCACCTCCCTCAACTCGAAACCTCCCGATATTTTGTACTGTGCTGCATTGTTATGAGGTCTTGTTTTGGTCTGTTCCTTAATTTTCTGCTTTTGTTGTCGAGATGGCTTAATATTGGAAGTTTGAAAGATGGTGTTAGCCAGTTGGTTAACACTTATTTCTGGTTCCTTTTTTGTTGGTGGTGCAGCTCCCAGTTTGCGAAGGAGCGACCAGCTCTTACGACTCGAGTGAGTAAAATCGAGCTGCTCCACTTGTTCAATCCATCTTATCCGTCTCTATTCATTGAGTAAACAGATGAGGTGATTAGCTATTTCCTCACTTCCTGTTATCTCGTATTCTCGCAGAGCTTCCTCACATTCCAACCTGGAGTGTAGCACTTTCTACATCCTCTTGGTATAGCCTTCTTTGCACCTGTCCTGATCATTCCAATGAAACGTTCACAGTTTTGAGGATGCAGTTTAATTCTATTTATATTTCGATCAACGTATGTTGAAAAGCGGGTCCAATCTGCTTTTCTCAGGTTCCATCTTGGTATTTGTGGTTGGATAAGCGTTGGTAGGTACCTATATGTAGTCCCACGTCAAAAATCACTGGGGCATACTGACTTTTGGGGAATCTTTTCAAAATAGTTTTGTTGCACATCAACGGCATTCCCGAAACGTCCGTGGTTTGTAAACAAGTCCGAAGAGGTGGATGTGCCCCACCTGGCTGAGTGGAAGATGCCACCTTGTTTGGCATCATACAGCAGGTGCATGTTATGTAGTGTTGCCCATTCCGTGTTCATTTCACCATCCTCATCCGCGTTAGTGTATCTCCACTGAGTACTTCGAGAATTGAAGTCTCCTATTATCACTGCAGGGTGTTTGTAGCATCTTGGTAGTGTTTCTGGCTGCCACTTACGAGATGGGGGTTTGTAGACATTGACTATAGTAAGGTCGCCCACTTTTATGGCAATGGTGTACTCATATTCATTTTTTTTTTTTTTTTATTTATTTATTTAGTAGCACAATATTAAAAAACAAAATATATTAAAGATAACTGCTTCACTAGACAGAGTCTGTTCCGAAGCAATTATCAGTTAAGTTTGTAAATTTTGTACATTTTACAATGCAAAAAATATAACACATACCTACATATTAGGTATAGAAAAAATATAAACAATAAAAAATACACATAAATCAACCTTAACAATAAAAAAATATTATTTACATATCAACCTACACAGTAAAAAGTTCACAAAAAAAAAGATGACAGCCAAAAAATATATTAAGTGGGAGAAACTGAAAGAAATCAAATTATTATTGTTGAAACATTCTTTTCGTTTTGGAGTCTACCTACTTCGAGTAGCCACTTTGTTCCTGACATTTTGAATGTTTTTAACACTTTAAGTGCCGATGGCAGTTTGTTAAATATACGTGGAGCAATATAATAAAAAAATCTTTGTCCAAATTTACTATTCATTTTCGGAACTCGATAGCTACCCGAAGTTTTACTCTGTAGCGGGTGCAACCAGCCGAGTTGACCACCCACTTCAAGGAGTAGGGGGACGTCGGCCGGCTATTTAAGATCCTGCACATCACGTTCCCGTCGTTCAGTTTAACCAAGGCCAGCGGTAGATCGTCACTCTGCTCGACTCACATTTCGATTCCGCGCATTCATCGATCTATTTTATTTAAATTATTTAATAGTCAATTATTGAAGTATATACCAATCTTGAATTATATTTAGAGTCAAACTATCAAATAAACACGTAAGTCAAATTCAAACTATTTTAATACCTGTCTGTAATATCAATTAATTTATATTTCATATGATAAATTTATAAATGTTTTATGGTGTGGCGTGGGTACCTCATTCTGCTGTGTAACGTTCTTTAATTAGCTTGCAACTAATTACCGAGTTACGCACAGCAGGATCGAGTACACACGCGACATCATTTCGCGTTGGATTTGGGGAACAGGCGACAGGTTACCACCTAGTGCCTTTCTAGACCGGAGCACCCTTCTGTAAATAAATAAATTAACATTAAAATCCAATTCCCAACCATAGCGCGAAAACTGGTGACCACCGAGCGTGCAGAACAGGTATATTTGTTGTGTAAAGATAATATTTGTAAAATAGTGCGTAAAACTGGTAAAGCCCCAGCTCTGTTGCAATTTTGTCGATTTTTAATTTGTGATAATAATTTTTTTGTGTAACAAACGATAATCTGTTATCAGGAACAAATTATAATATTCGTTCAATAACAATTATCTAGTCACTTTGCACATTCTAAACTCATACGACAGAGATTAAAATTTTATTGAATAATAATTATTTCGGTTATTGGACCTGGTTAGACTGAACCCTACGGGTAACTTTAAACATGTAATAATTTAAATTCATAACCGTGCGCAGGCCCGTACACAGCGCACATTGTAAAAACCAAAAAATCGACGAAATAGATAAGTAAAGCATATAAATAGTTTGTAAGTATTAAACATACGCAGTAATAGTATGTTATCCCTAATTGTTATAAACCATTGAAAAAAACACATTTATAACGTAATTATAAGTATTATAATTAGTTATATTGTTGTATTCAAAACTTAAATATCGAAACTGGTATTGAATAAATATATGCTAAATAAATACCTACCAAAAATTGAAAAATATTTCCCTATGTTAATTGTAAAAATATATAATAATGTGTATTTATTTTTTTTCATGACCTAATACTACGCTAAAACGGACCAAAAAAAACTACCAAACGGAGGTAAAATAACGGAAGGAATACCAAAAAAAACTAAAGGAGATTTAAAAAAGATAAAAATATAAAAATAAAGAACCTAAAGAAGCATGTATTATGCGCAAAAACAGCACGCATAAAAAGATAAGTAAAAACCACATTTTATTATTTAAAAAAGCCAAAGTAAATTCATTTGCAGTAACATAAAATCATTGCAGAAATAAAAATAAAATATCTATCTAAAAATTCACGTAAAATCCTTATTTTTAAATACCTACAAGACAAATTATTAACCTGTAAAGTAAATACGTAGGTAAATAAATTTTAGTATTATTGCTTAAAAATAACGCATAAATGTTACACGGAATGTAAAATAAAATTAGTGTCTAAAAAATGTCACAAAAAAACTTGTTTACCATGACGCGCACATTTTTATCGCGATAATAAAAACATGTAACAAAATTAACCAAAAATATTATTTTTAATATTATTTTGCGGTAGTAAAAATATATCCAAAAAAAATATCCTGTAAAAAAATTACAATAATAATATCTTCCCGAACATCAATCGGAATACATTATCTGATACCTACTTATGAAATAGGTAGAATCCTATAGTGTAAATTTAAAATATGTAACCGAGGTAATAATAATAAAAATATTCTCCACGAAAAAAATCACGAAATCGAAGCTCGAAACGAAACATTAAATATATTCGAAGTACATACAATAAACATATTCCATTGAGCGTACAGTGCCGTGCACATTTGAAACAAAAAATAAGAAAGATAATAAATGTAAATGTAACAAAAATATTTATTTTAAAATAAAATAGAAATATTATATCGAATAATAATAAAGTACGAACGCAGTCATATTAACAAAAGTATAAAAAAACGAATATTAAATACGAAATCATAACATAATTTAATAATCTATAGAAATATCGAGTAAACATCATCGAAAAATATATTCCACTCCGCGACATTGTACACCGAGACAATACCGGGTACGTAGGCGTAAAATACGAAATACCAAAATCTAACACCGCGACGAATCACGCATGAATCTAGGACTATTCGCCACCAACATTTGTTAGCCAGCGAAACGTAATATAATATATCTCATTGATAATATATACATAACTTGTACTTTTATTTCAGATTAAAAACGTTTAAACATTTATTCATTTTAAATTATTAAATCAAATATACATTTAAATTTAATAAGAAATTATATCCTATTTAAAAACAAAGCATTTAAATACTTTACGCTGAATATATTAAATAAAAAATAAATTATTTTTTTAAATTTTTTTTAAATATAGTTACCTAATCACAATAACAACAAACATATATACGTATAGGAACGTCCACAAACAAGAGACCTTATAAGCATCGAACAAAAATAAACTCTAAAAATATTTACAATTTAAAATTCATACAATTAAAACAAAGCAACTTCAATTATAATATACTGATAATATCATAATAAATAAAACACAAAAAATTATATTTTAGTTTAAAACAACTATAAAAATATTTTTATTTTTTATTTTCTAAAAAAATGGTTATAATATTTTTTTTTATTTTTATTTATATTTATAAACTGTAATACAACTTGAAGAATATAACTCACATCAAATGTTATACGATAAAATGAACATCATGGACAAATAAAATACAGAACAATCGTCACAAGACCAAGCAACCGAAATTTATTCAACAAACATCAAATTGCCAAGCGTATGGAGACATCAGATACAATTATGGTTTTTCACCATAGAAGCCCAATTTTCAAACGCAAGAATAACTAAGGATGAATCCAAATATAATCATGTATTAGCTGCATTAGATCCAGAAACCATGTCATGTGTCGCTGACGTCATACAATTTCCGCCAAGTATGGATAAATACAAAAACCTCAAACTCACACTTCTGAACCGTCTACAAGAGTCTGAAGAGAGAAGACTCACCCAATTACTCCATGGAATACAATTAGGAGACAAGACACCATCAGAACTATTGCGAAGGATGAAAAGCCTAGCTGGACCAACATTAAATAACAACACGTTAATTACAAGATTATGGATAGAACGACTACCTCATCGTATACAAGAAATAATTTCAGCCATTAATACAGATGACGTCACATTACTAGCCACAACAGCAGACAGAATAATGGAAGTCAACAGTAGAACTGACGTTCAAGCAGTAAACCTACCATCAACTTCTTCATCGAGCAACACAGCAACAAGCGACCAAAGCACAGTAAACCTACTTTGTACAATGCAGCAACAAATACAAATGCTAACCGACAAAATAATGGGACTTGAAATTCAACAGAGGCAATCAAGACCATTCTACAGAAATAATCAACGCGACCATTCAAGATCAAGATCCACAAGCCCAAATAGATATCAAAAATATAATAATAATTATAATCGGCAAAACAAACGCAATTTTAAATACAATTATAATAACAATAACTTCCAACAAATGTCAAATAATAATAATAATAACAACTACCAGCAAATGCGTAATAATAATAACGATAACGTCAAGCCGCTGGATATATGTATACCACATCAAAAATATGGAAGTCAAGCAAAATACTGTCGACAGCCTTGCACCTATAACCATCCGGAAAACTAAAAATGCGACAGGTGTGTGAGACAACACCGTCGCAAATGAAGCATCGTCTCTTTCTACCAGATATAATCACGGGCGTGCAATACCTTATCGACACAGGAGCCGAAATAAGCATCATACCAAGATACCTAAAAAACGACAAGGCAACCATCGCTACAGACAGTATCATCACTCCTATTTACGCAGCAAATGGAACAATAATACCTTCATATGGACACCGAATTATCAACTTAAATCTCGGATTACGCCGGAATCACAAATGGAAATTTATAGTCGCCGACGTAACCAAGCCGATCATAGGGGCAGATTTCTTAACCAATTATGATATATTGGTGGACTTAAAAAGAAAATTACTCATTGATAAAAAAACAGGGTTGACAAGCAAAGGAACCGTCTATAGAACAAGTGTTATAGACATAGCAACGGTACAGTCAACATCAAAATTCCAAAAAATTATACGAAAATACCCAAGTTTAACAAGAGCAGATATGGCACAAAAAGGATCAAAAACAAATATTACTCATCACATTCAAACCAGAGGACCACCCGTCACAACCAAAATGAGAAGGCTCAACCCATTACAATTAGAAATAGCAAAAAAGGAATTCGCATATATGATCGAACAGGGAATATGTCGCCCTTCGAAAAGCAATTGGTCAAGCCCTTTGCATATGGTAAAAAAACCAGATGGAAATTATAGAATGTGTGGAGATTACCGACGCCTAAATTCAATAACAAAACCGGACAAGTACCCGATTCCACAACTTCAAGACTTCTCACATAAACTACACGATGCAAAAATATTCACTAAAATAGACCTCTCAAGAGCATATAACCAAATAAACATGGAAGAAGAAGACATCCAAAAAACCGCCCTACTAACGCCATTTGGACTGTATGAATTCACGAAAATGCCACCAGGACTGTCCAACGCCGCACAAACATTTCAACGACATATACATAACATAACAAGGGACCTAGAATACGTCTTCACGTACATTGATGACATTCTGGTCGCCTCCAGAAACATAAACGAGCATGAGAAGCATCTCGACAAACTTTTCGAAAGATTATCCGAAAACGGATTAATTATCAACCAGGATAAATGCAAATTCGGCGTAGAAGAAGTACACTTTTTGGGTTACCGAATCAACAAAAACGGAAGTACACCAATACCAGAAAAAGTGGAAGCAATAATAAAAATTGAACCCCCAAAGGACGCAAAAGGACTCCGACGTTTCATGGGCATGCTAAATTTTTATAGAAAATTTTTGCCAAACGCAGCCGAAACGCAAAAAATATTATTCGATCAATTAAAAGGGTACACCAAAAATGACAAAAGAAAACTACAATGGACAACTGAATTAAAAAAAGCGTTCGACAAATGTAAGCAAGATTTGACACAAGCCGCACTACTCGTACACATAAACTCCTCGGCAGAGATAGCAATAATGGTCGACGCATCAGATCACGCCATGGGCGCAGCACTTCAACAAAAAACGGATAACAGCTGGCAACCTATATCATTTTTCTCCAGAAAATTTAATAGCGCACAAGAAAAGTACAGTACGTATGACCGAGAACTCACCGCCATCTACGAGGCGATTAAATATTTCAGACCACAAATAGAAGGAAGAAACTTTGTAATAATCACCGACCACAAACCGTTAATTTTCGCCTTTAATAAAATCAAGCTCAACTCTCCTAGACAAGAAAGACAGCTGGATTATATAAGTCAATTCACCACGCGCATCAAACACATATCAGGCGAAGAAAACATAGTCGCAGATACTCTATCAAGAATCGAAGAGATAGAAATAACATCAAACATCGACTATATTAAAATGGCAAGAGAACAACTCACAGACAAAGAGCTCAAGAAAATGCAGGAAAATTCATCTCTATCACTAAAGAAAATCTCAATACCTAACACTAACAAAATGTTATGGTGTGACATCTCAACCAACACGTTACGACCATATGTACCAATCACAATGCGAGAAGAAGTAATAATATCAGTACATAAATTAAGTCACCCCGGAGTAAAAACAACAGCAAAGTTATTAAAACATAAATATATTTGGCCCAACATTGACAAAACAGTAAAAAATGTTGTGAACAACTGCATCGAATGCCAAACTTCGAAAATTCATCGCCACACTGTAACACCTTTGAAACAATACAAACAAGTATCATTGGACAGACTCAAACCAGCATTCTTCCTGAACGAGAACACAGACTACGGCGTAGAACCAAGCAGTAGACACACCACCTCTACAGAACAGAGATGGACGTCCACGCCACAGACGCACCAAGCCACTACGCCAGATGACACTTCAGATGACACTTCAGATGACACTCCAGATGCCACCCCAGAACGGCAACCACATACAACCACTAGAGCCGGAAGACGAGTATATTTCCCGGAGCGATTCACCAGCTACAAATATTTCTAAGCTGAGTAATTTTTAATCATTTTTATAACCTGAATAATTTCTATTTTTAATTTTTGTGTAATTGTAATATGTATTCAATATAGATAAAAAATTTGGTCAATATGCAAATAATATTTGAATATAAAATCTTATAAAATTCCAACTTGACCAAATCAAAATAAGAAAATGCTGTATACTAAGAAAATGCTGTATAGAAATGTAAATTTAATTGTAATTTTATCTTCTTGTTCAAATTACAGTACATATAAAAAAGTACATTGAACAAGTTAATATAAACAATATTTTTTTTTTAGAAATGTATAAGTATAGAAATAAGAACATGATAAATATATGACCTCTAAATTTTTATTAGTAAAATAAACTGCTATATATATATGTAATGCCATTTCAGGTAACCAATATAAAATTTCTTTGTATTTAAAAAAAAAAAACATATGTCATTGTTACAGACAATCAGAGGAAATGCTGAGGAACGGACCAGGGTGGCGCTATCCAGCTGGCAGGGGGGTGATGTAGCGGGTGCAACCAGCCGAGTTGACCACCCACTTCAAGGAGTAGGGGGACGTCGGCCGGCTATTTAAGATCCTGCACATCACGTTCCCGTCGTTCAGTTTAACCAAGGCCAGCGGTAGATCGTCACTCTGCTCGACTCACATTTCGATTCCGCGCATTCATCGATCTATTTTATTTAAATTATTTAATAGTCAATTATTGAAGTATATACCAATCTTGAATTATATTTAGAGTCAAACTATCAAATAAACACGTAAGTCAAATTCAAACTATTTTAATACCTGTCTGTAATATCAATTAATTTATATTTCATATGATAAATTTATAAATGTTTTATGGTGTGGCGTGGGTACCTCATTCTGCTGTGTAACGTTCTTTAATTAGCTTGCAACTAATTACCGAGTTACGCACAGCAGGATCGAGTACACACGCGACATCATTTCGCGTTGGATTTGGGGAACAGGCGACAGGTTACCACCTAGTGCCTTTCTAGACCGGAGCACCCTTCTGTAAATAAATAAATTAACATTAAAATCCAATTCCCAACCTAGCGCGAAAACTCCTAGTGTCCCTTGCATTAACCTTTGTGAAATTTGAATTGTTTTTAAAAAATAAATATAAAATTGATCTTGTATAAAGTTGCCGTATATCCAGTACTTTGAAAGATTTAAAATTCATCCAGGCTAAAGGCATCTATCGCTTTCTCAGTTCTGACGTAGGTTGCAAGTCCATGTTTTTTGTGTCCTTTAAAATTAACTAATACGAAACCAGGAATTTATAGTTTCCGAATCTCGTCTCCTGGTATATGGGTCTCTTGGATGACTAAAACATCAGCCTCCCTCATCAGTTTGGAGAGGATTTCTGACTTTGCTCTTATTAGGCCCTCGACATTTAGGTACTTGGCCTATTTTTGTGGATCGCACTGTATAGTGTTCTCTTTGAGGAGTGCCATCATTATCCGATAGTCTATTTCTCGCTACGTCTATCTGAGTTTGGTCAGTGGGGTTGTTTGTCAATGATGTAAAAGAGAGATTGTTATTCCCACAGGGTGGTTCGTCTGGTTGGTCCTGAAAAGGACCGTTTTTGCCCTGGCCAGGAGGCCTACAAGAGGAGTCTGGCCGCCACGCAGTGTTAATTCGTTTCATGCCTTTGTCAATAGCCTTATATAAAACTTTAAATCTTAGGTTATCTTTCTTGTTTATCTTATGTTCGATATAACTAGATCTTTGTTTCTTGGGTTATCTTTCTTGTTTATCTTATGTTCGATATAACTAGATCTTTGTTTCTTGGGTTATCTTTCTTGTTTATCTTATGTTCGATATAACTAGATCTTTGTTTCTTGGGTTATCTTTCTTGTTTATCTTATGTTCGATATAACTAGATCTTTGTTTCTTGGGTTATCTTTCTTGTTTATCTTATGTTCGATATAACTAGATCTTTGTTTCTTGGGTTATCTTTCTTGTTTATCTTATGTTCGATATAACTAGATCTTTGTTTCTTGGGTTATCTTTCTTGTTTGACGGCATTAGGTACTCACGGGGAGGACCACGAGAAGGTTTAGCACTTTCCCCCCCTGAATCTAATCTAGGAATCTAATCCAACTGTCGATTTGTTCAGGAGAACTTTGTTCTCTTAACATATCAACAATGTTTCAAGCCAGGATACGCGAGAATTGTATGCAGAGGTCAACTTTTTTCACGGCTTTTCCAACTTTGAAGTCAAAAAATACCAACTTAGAGGCTTCGCAGCATATATGTTCCATACACGGATTTACTCAGAATTCGGAGTAGAACATTTCGTGTGTCTGTGTGTGTGTGTCCCCTTATAACTTTTGATCCGCTCAATTTACAGAGCCCAAATTTTCAGAATATACAAACAGTTATAGGCCTACAAAACTTTTATACTCAGAAATGTGAATTTTTGTATCAGTCAGGGGTTATAAACTTTTGAAATTTCGGTTTATTTTTCCATATATCTCAGAAACCATAAAAGCTAGATCGCTGAAATTTGGTATAAACATAGACAAATACAAAATCTCAAATTATTTTTTTTTAAAAAAATCCAGAGTTTCTCAAACATTTTTTATTAAGAAATTTTTTTTTTTATGATAAATTTATAAGTTTAACTGCCTATATTTCCAAATTTTTTAAAAATATCAAGTAAAGCCGAAACACCCCAACTAGATAATTTAATTTTCTATAAAAAATATTAACATTGTATTAGCACATCTCTTTTTTTTTTTAATAATATTTATAAAAATTGAATTTAGTGACATTGCTTCATACAATTTTTATGGCAATCGCCTACACACAATATCTAAGAAGACTCAATTGTTTGATACTAATCTCCAAACATACATACATACCACATCATTCTGTTTTCATATTCTGGGTAGGATCAAAGGACTGACCTCCATACTATCCTATCTTGACATACATACATATTATGTAGGTACATGTGTTGTATATAAAATCAAATATCTTAAAATATTAAATAATTTGTATTTATGGGATTATAGTTTGGTACTTCAACTATACATTCTATCGCTATCGACAGTTGGATCTCATGTGTTATATGCAACTAGTAGAAATGCTTCTTCTTCTTCTTCTGCTTTAGTTAGGACTGTGTCCTGTTATTCTCGGAGCCTGCTCTTGTGAAGTGGACGTCCAGCTATCCTTCCATCGTTTGGGTGGTCTTCCAGGTGGTCTGCCATTTGTTATCTCCCCATCCGCTGCCATCCTCACCACTCGATCCGAACCCGCTCTCCCCACATAATCTCTCCAGAATCGTCTTCGTGTTCTTCCCCATCGCACAACATCTTCGACATCACAGATTCTTCTTATCTCCGAGTTCCTTACTCTGTCAAGAAGTGTTACCCCTGCGATGGGTCGTAGAGTCTTCATCTCAGTGGTTCTTAGGAGGTTTTTTGTTCTGGCGGTGTCAGCTCTTGAAATAGAAATGCACTTCATAAAAATACATTTTAGAGATTATCAACATTTCAAGAAGAAAAAATGAACGCTTACTATGGTTTGGATCAACCCACTCGTTTTAATAAAAAATGCAAAAAGACTAGATTTTAGAATTATCTTCTTTGATTACTCGCCATAGGTACCTATGTAAATTTTGACCATTATTCAAGATCAATTTGTTTTATACTTAGGTAGGTACATAAGAACTTTTTCTCAAAATGTCAGTTATTGGTAACTTCACCGACTTACATTAATTTAAAAGAAATTCAATGTCAAAATGTAAAACGAAAGTCATAAAATAAGTAGTAGGTACGTGATGTTATTTGATTGCCATTGCACAAGTGTGAAAAACAAAACAGCACATACCAATAGATACAAATATATCACATATTTGAACAAAGACATGTCAAACTATTCCTGGCTTTGTTTATATTCGTATATGGATACATTCATTATTAATATTTTTACGTCGAGTTTCACATTCGAATTTAATTGACAGTGCAAATTAATGGTATATCACGTAGAAGAGGTGATTAAATTCAAGCAAAAAGTTATCTTAAATAAAGACACACTGGTTCGTTTACTGCGTGCGTGATGAGGCTATTTAATTCGTTTCGGTTTGCATGATATGAACTCCGCGGCATTCATTAGCAATTCACCGAGAAATGTTCAATCTCTGAACACAAATCGAGCCAAGTCTCGAGCGGGTCAACACATACTGTAAACACCCAGGTACAAATTAAGTTTTCATCAAAAAAGGAGGATCGTTGGCTGTTTGTCGATTTTTAAGCGTTCATCCAATATGACATTTTCGTTTGGTTGGTGACTGAACGTTGAGCGGATATTATTCAGGTCTTAATTCATATAAACGTTGCCGCTTCCAAGGTTTGAATTTGATATCGAGCGAGTGTTTTGTGTTTTGGACTCGACCGGCATAGCAACACAAGGAAAATGCTCAATATGCGAAACGTTGATAAACGTACGCGGCCTCGCGAGACTTACGGCCTTATCTTTCTGTAGTTGGTTTTGTAAGGCAATCAAGGCGATAGCGCTCGATTCAATAAAGACCCAACTGCCGAGATAACGCTGACAAAGCGATGAGTCTTATGTAAAGGTTCTCAAGCGTCATATTGGCGTGTCCGTTGGATAGTAAATTTATGGCATTCTAGATTGTCCCAGGAGAGTATTTCAAAGGTAATACACAGGTCCACAATGTTAACATAACAAAAGGTCTTATCTCTCTTGGCAAGTTGGAGCTATCGTGACTTTTTATTGCTCAGTCGGGTCGTTATTTTTATTTTCTGGTTTAATTTGCGGTTTTAGAAGGGCTTAAGTGTTGTTTGTTTCACGATATGAGTTGGGACATTTGGTTATCAACGCATTACACTTTGAATAGGTAATTTATATTTACATTATAATAAATAATAATATTTTTATCATTGCTTTCGATGCTGATAACATAATATAACATTTTAACTACTAACTAAAGAGGCATAACTTAGGTAGGTACTACCAATATTTATAGAGTTGTTGAGAAACGGAAGAATTTTACATTTTTATTTATTTATTTATTTAATCTTCTTGTACATATAATTAACACACTGGCGGGCTTATTGTCTAATGGCAATTTCTTCCAACCAACGAGAGTAAATGTTAAATAAACAAAACAATGTGTAGGTACTATGGCAATAAGTTAATCAATAAGGTACAAAATAAATAAAGATAGCAGAAGAAAAGTAGGTAATAAAAAAAGAAAAAAACACAAAAACAAAGAAGATAGCATATAAAAACAAATCATAGCAATGATAGGAAGACTAAGGGATAAGGAAAGGAAGAGGAGAGGAAGATGTACCTAATCAGGTGTTTTCAGATAAATATTTTTGCTTTAGCCTTTTCTTGAATATGTTTAGTGAGATAAACGACGTAATATCAGGACTTAGGCTATAATTCCATAGTCTATAGCTGAATGTACCTACTTCAAATGAAGAGCTAAAAAAATCAGAACTATGAATAGGGATAGATAGTAAAGCACGTTCAGCAGATAGAAGTGGACGCCCGTGGCTTGAAAGATAAGTGAATTTATTTTTGAGATACCTACTGAGGTAAATTTGGATTAAAAAGGACACTGTAAAGTAATGACAAGATATGTATATTACGTCGTTGTCGTATCTTGGGCCAATGAAGAAGATTACGGTGGTGAGAAATATGATCGAATTTTTTTAGTCCAAAGATAAAACGGATGCAAACATTTTGAAGGCGTTCAAGTTTGTTGAGATATTCCTCGTTTGCATCCAAGTTGCTAACATCAGCATAGTCAAGCAACCAACGGTAGGAGAAGTGATTGAGCTAAGGTAATTTTACAGTGAAGTGGAAGGAAATTCTTGAGTTTATTAAGTGAGTGTAGGTATGGCAAAGTAAGTGGATTTGCTGACATGTGAGATCTGTTCATGCCAAGATAAGTTATTATCAATGTAGACCCCAAGGTCTTTCACGACCTTGGTATAAGGAATACATTGATTATTGATATACCTACAGAGATGGGAGTTGCAAATTGTTAAGGGAGGACAGCAGACGAGGACTACCAATAACAATCGCTTGAGATTTTGAAGGGTTAATAAGGAGACCATGCTCTGATGACTAGGAAGAGATGAAACTAGTTGCATGTAACACATGAGATCCAACTGTCGATGGCGATAGTATGCATAATCAAAGAATACGTACCAAACTATAAACAACACAAATTAATAAATATTTGAAGATATTTTATTTTCTATATAAAACATGTAGGTATGTTTGTCAGGATAGGATAGTATGGAGGTCAGTCTGTTTTTCCTACACAGAATATGAAAACAGTATGATGGTATGTATGTATGTTTGGAGATTAGTATCAAACTATTAAGTCTTCTTACATATTGTGTATAGGCGACTACCATACAAATTGTATGAAGTGATGTCGTCACTAAATTCAATTTTTATAAAAATTGTTAAAAAAAAATTTAGATTAACTTGTTGAATATTAATATTTTTATAGAAATTTAAATTATCTAGTTGGGGTGTTTCGGCTTTTTTCGATACTTTTAAAAAATTTGGAAATATAGGCAGTTAAACTCATAAATTTATCATAAAAAATAATTTTTTCTTAATAAAATATGTTTGAGAAACCCTGGAATTTTTTCGAAAAAAATAATTTGAGATTTTGTATTTGTCTATGTTTATACCAAATTTCAGCGATCTAGCTTTTATGGTTTCTGAGATATATGGAAAAATAAACCGAAATTTCAAAAGTTTATAACCCCTGACTGATACAAAAATTCACATTTCTGAGTATAAAAGTTTTGTAGGCCTATAACTGTTTGTATATTCTGAAAATTTGGGCTCTGTAAATTGAGCGGATCAAAAGTTATAAGGGGACACACACACACACACACACACACACACACACACACACAGACACACACACAGACACACGAAATGTTCTACTCCGAATTCTGAGTAAATCCGTGTATGGAACATATATGCTGCGAAGCCTCTAAGTTGGTGTTTTTTGACTTCAAAGTTGGAAAAGCCGTGAAAAAAGTTGACCTCCGCATACAATTCTCGCGTATCCTGGCTTGAAACATTGTCGATATGTTAAGAGAACAAAGTTCTCCTGAACAAATTGACAGTTGGATAATGTCGATTCATTAAGAGAATTGAAGTCTCATGAACGGATCGACAGTTGGATAATGTCGATTCATTAAGAGAATTGAATTCTCATGAACGAATTGACAGTTGGATTAAGATCTTCATTCATAGAAAGGGTAGCATTGGCAATATCAAAGGGACTGAAATGAATATATAACTGAAGGTCATCAGCAAAAAGATGATACTGACATTTAAGGTATTTATTTTTTTTTTTTTTTTATTTTATATAGCTTCTCGGGCAACTAACAGGTACTATGTCAAATAATTATTTAACACGCACCCAATAACAAGTTGCCACATTCTGGAGACTTACGATATTAATCGTCTCACAGATCCAGACTGAAAACACAATTTTAAAAACTGTGTCTCCACCGGGAATCGAACCCGGGACCCTTGGATCAGCAGTCAATAATAGAGTTGATAAAAATGGAAAATAGCAGTGGGGATAAAACTCCACCTTGTGGCACACCAGACAACAAAGTGGCAAATTCAGAAGTACCTAGGTATTATCGGCGATCTTAATGCGATTTTAATTTGTTGAATTTTAAAAATATAGGTAGGAATACAAAATATTGTTAGTAAGTACAAAGCATTGTTAAACAGTAGATATTACTACGACAATGAAACTGTCATATTATATCTTGGGAAGAAAAATGCACGGTGAAAATAAAAAACATTTTTAAATTGACGAAACATTAACGTTACCTTATACGTTCATATAAACCCATATTAATATGGAATAGTAAGTACAAACTGGATGTCGTCACAATCTACAGATTAAAGACTGCAGATCAGTTTGATGTCAACCCTAAATTAAATGCAACTTTCAGATTTTAGAAACCTTGTGGCGTAGCAAGAAACAATAAAAAGATATATCATAAAAACTCCAACTCCTTATCTTTGCAGACATTTTATAATTTATTTGTCTAGTGACATCAAAAATAATTAAATAATTTAAGTATAATTTTCGCCAAACATCTTGAACGAGCTTCCGATTGCGCAAAGCGCAAATTTGTGTCTTTTTGCTTCGTTGGTTTACATGCAAATCGCCCCCCTTCTCGGCTAAAAGTTCAAGAAAAAGTTATCTTTGCTCATTTGTATCTACAGACATATAGATATAGGTACATATCTATGGATGACTTAATGCAAATCGGCAAACAATTATTAAATGAAAAAAATAAATAAATACTTCTTAATAATATAGGTATGCTGAAATTAGGCCAATGAAGAAGACCTTCAGCCTTCTTCTATCTACCTACTGTAAGACCTCTTTGATTTTCCCACAGTCTTGTTCCTTTCGCATTCGTGTTTTCCAGCTAAAAATCATCAGTCCAGTTTTTAGGCGGCTTATTCCCAAAACTATTAGTTCTTGTTCAAAGTTTCCACTGATTGTCTGATTACCATTGCTTTTGGTTATCAAGTGTACCTGTAATGTAATGATCTAATTTTCTGATTTCCAGTACTTCGACTTTTTTACGTTTGTAAAGCATGCATCAATAGTAGTCTCATTTTCCACTGATTCAGTTTTGAAACAGAATTGCATCGATTCCTACAGAAATTGTAATATTATAATAGCTTACGAATGCCCGACTTACATCGTTTTGTATAGTGGCTATACTAAATTTATACTTATAGGTAGGTACTTACGTCATAGTATAAGGGCTGAATTTTTTCTGTTAAAGGATACCACATACACTATGACAGTCGCTTATTCTTGGTATCTTATCAATCGATGGTTGTTTAATTTATTAAAAAAAAATATTTGTATTCTCGAATCCTTTCCTTTTTTTATAATTACGTATAAATTGTTCTTGATCAAATATTTCCTCTTTTAAAATCCTGTATTACTCCTGATCAACACGGGTTTTTTCCTCATAGATCCGTAGAATCAAACGAGTTAGAGTTTATTTAACGCTATGGACCAATCTTTCCAAGTTGATGCATTATATACGGATTTCTCAAAAGCCTTTGATAAGATTAACCACTATATTCTCCTGCATAAATTATGGAAACTGGGAATCCGAGGAAATCTATTCAGATGGCTCTCATCCTATATCAGCAACCGTAGTCAGGCAGTTACAATTAATGGGTATTCTTCAAGGTTTCAATATGTACCCTCAGGTGTGCCACAGGGATCTCACTTGGGACCCCTTATATTCATTATCTATATCAATGACATTCAACAATCTCTTTTTTCCTCTAAACTTATATTGTTTGCCGACGACGCTAAATTATTTAAAGTTATAAAAACGCCTGCCGACTGTATACTGTTACAAGAAGATATTAATCGTTTACATACATATTGCAAATAAAATCAACTTGACCTCAATTTCAATAAATGTCATATGATATCCTTTTCTAGAAAAAAACACAATCCTTAATAATTATACATTAAATGATACGCCTTTAAATCGTTGTACAGAGTTGAGAGATCTTGGTGTTATTCTAGATTCCAAGCTCACTTTCTCTTCACACATTGAGTCGATTTTATCAAGAGCTAACAGTCTCTTGGGGTAAATCACAAGAGTCACTAAAGAATTTACCTGTTCTTTTACTTTTAAAATCCTTTACTTTTCGCTCGTTCGTAGTCAGCTGGAGTTTGCATCAGTTGTCTGGAACACACATTTATCAACATACATACAGCAACAGAATTGATAGCATTCAACACATTTTTTTAAAACAACTAAGTTTTCGCAACAATATTTCTTTTAATAATTACCATGAATCTGAATCATACCATCAGATACAAACATTACGTTCCCGAAGATTAATGCTAGACACAAAATTTCTTATACAAAATTGTTAGCAACACAACCGATTCTTCATACTTACTTGGACAAGCATCTCTTAATTGCCCCCAGCGTCACACTCGATCAAACGATTTTTTTTTCGTAAAATACCCGCGAACCAATTTCATAAAAAAAATCGTACATAAATCGTTCAATAACCAATTACAACAAATTAAATAATTCGCAAACCCTGGACATTTTTCATGATAACTTTTGTAAATTTAGGTCCCGGGTGGGGCTGTTGTTGGTGTGATCTATTGGGGCGAAATTGAAAATTTTCGAGGTTAAACCTATCCCTCTATTTCCTCTCCCTTCCTGTTCTATTGAGGTTTGTACGCCAAATTCTTAATGAATAAGTATTTTTTTTTGTTTATATTTTATATTTTGTATTGTAAAGATCACTCACATTATCTAGCCATTATTTTTATTTTGATTGTATAAAAGCATTAGGGAACTTAACTGGTTTTGTATATATACCTATATTGTTTTTTTTTTATTCCCACAAGCTGTATATAACTGTCTGTTCCTGGAATTAAATAAAATAAAAATAAAATAAAATGCCTACTTAATCTCTGGAGAAAAATGCTCGCTTCTTCTTATGCTTGCTTTCATCTTCTTGACAAGTTAAATGTGGTCGTCATCTCAAACTTTTTTAACAATTTTTATAAAAATTGAGTTTAGTGACGACATCGTTTCATACAATTTGTAAGGCATAAAACACTACACAATATCTCACTCAATAGTTTGATACCTACTTAATCTACAAACATACATCATGCTGTTTACATAGGTATTATGGGTAGGAAAAACAGACTGACCTCCATACTATCCTGCTGTCCTATTCTGACATACATAAGAATACAAACATATAGAACACAAACTATCTTAAAATATTTATTGATTTGTGTTTATAGTTTAGTAGATACGTACAGAGGGTGGCCAATTTAATGTAGGTACTCACTCAAAAAGTACACAAATCGTTACATATATCTTATTATAACTTTGGTTATTGAGGTAATATTAGAATACTTTATTCTATTTTTCATCAGTAGTAATAATGTTCTTATTTTTCAGTGATACCACCATTATAATACTTGCATAGTATTGTTGGCTACAGATCTTAGTTCAGTTCATGCTCCTTTTTGTATGAAAACGTGTTTTTGTAAATTTTTTGTTATGTCAATTCATTTATTTAATTTTTTTCTCTTTGGATTCATATTGTTTTCAATCACATAAGTAGGTACTTACATTATATTTGTGTATTGTGTGGTAATTTTAGTCACTTTTAATTCCTTATTTAAGGACATAGGTACCTACGTCAGATGATACTCATATTATATGATTTTTTACTTTTTTGTAGAATGGCAAGGGGATGTGACTTAACACCAAGAAAAAAGCCAAAATATCAACATTATTTTATTAAATCCTGATAAGCCCCTTTGTGAATATTAAAAATATAATGGTGCACTAAAATAATTGTAAAAATATATGCTTTTAAAAAGATAGAATAACATTAATTAGGTCTGAGTATGTAGGTACATTCAATTGGCCACCCTCTGTAATTCTTCAATTATACAGACTATTGCTAACGACAGTTGGATCTCATGTGTTATATGCAACTAGTCATATATACCTACCTAACATAGGTAGGTAGGTAGGTAACTCCTAAGTATAGTAGTATAAGATTGTAGACAAGAGTTTGATACGGCGCCAGTCGTTCTGTTGGAGGGAGTGAGTGGTGCGGGGTGACGGCAGCAGGAGGCAGGGGAGGGGGGAGGTAACTCTGAGAGGAAAGTTGTTGATCTATTCACAGCTCACCAGACTACAGGGTATTCCTCATAGCATTACTCACTTTTTTAATTTCATTAATTTAATTTTAAATCGAATATTTTTACAGTTGCATATTTTCTACGCAAAGGTTGGTCGGTGGTGAGTGTTTGTGAAGTGCGGACGTGTGTCTCATTGTATGCTGTTCCAGCAAACTCGATAAGTTTTGATTTATTTTTATTTTGAAATTTACATTTGTACTTATAACTTACTAACAAAGCTGTATTAACTTATTATTTCGTTTAATATTGACTTTACTTTCATTTTATTTACGTTTGGGTTATTTAATTATTTTACTTAGATATAATTGTTACCTGTTAAAACTTGTTTACGTGTTGTTTGCGAAGCGGCTCGAGGCAGTGACGTATTTCGTCGTCACCGACCCGTTACTCGCACGGATTCTGATATTGTATATAAATATTTTTCTTTCTGATTAGTTATTTTTTGCCACATAGAGTGATTTTAAGTTTCATATTGTTTATTTTTCATTTATATACGTACATATATGTATTTTATCATCACATGGAGTGATTATATGTAAGTTTCATATTGTTTATTTCTCATTTTATATATACTTATAGGATTTATTCCTAGATTATATCCAAGTTTTTGTTTTTTGTTTTTTGTTTTTAAAATGGATGTGCCAGAACCCCCTGATACTGGCGGTACTCACCGCAAACGCGGAAGATTTGACAAATTAGATCCGGAAAGTAAAAATATAAAACAATTTCCAGTTAATAATGAGTTTGAACCCCCATCAACAAAAAAAAACTTTACAAATGAATACTCTCTTCTTTCGTCTCCTCCATTCCTGGTAGTGGTCGAGAGTAAAATAAACGGCAAACCCATTCACCCCATGCTTCTTGGCGAAATATGCGCTAAGGGAAATATAACAGGCATAGTTCCTGGTGGAGTTCGAGCGGATAGCAGAACAAAAATTGCAATCACGTTCAACACTCCTCAAAATGCTAATAACTTCTTGTCTAATAAGACAATATCTGAAAACAACCTCAACGCGTTTATCCCTAACTATAAACTCTTCAAATCTGGAATAGTTCGTGGAGTCCCCGTTGACTTAAATGATGAAGAAGTCTTAAAAAATATTATTGTGCCTGTTCCCTTTGGCAAGGTTACAAAATTGCGCAGACTCAACCGAAAAGTCACCACCCCCGATTCATCCGAATGGAAGCCCTCAACAACGATTCTATTAACATTTGAAGGGCAATCATTACCAGACCGAGTGTTTTTGTTCTACAACTCGTTGAAAGTAGAACAATACATCTACCCAAGCTATATGTGTCACAATTGCTTACGATATGGACACACTAAAGCTAGATGTACATCGACCACTAGATGTACAAGATGTGGATCCAGCCATTCAACGGACATATGTCCTTTGAAAGAATCAACTCCATGCTGCGTTAATTGTAAAGGTGAGCACTTAGCCACCAGTAATTCGTGCCCCGAATTCCTTAGACAGAAGGAAATAAAAAAAACTATGGCCGATGAAAATGTGTCCTTTTCTTTTGCATCAAAATTAATTCCGAAGAGAAATAAACTATATAGTAGTGTAGCAAGCTCCCAAACTACTAAAACCTCTCCAATCCCAAATAAAGCTCCAACACCCCCACCTCCTTCAGTCTTTAAACAAAATGTAGACAAAAACATGATTGAGAATCTCCTCTCATATAAAAACGGCCAACCATCAAATCCACAAAATGGTTGTGCTTTGACTGAAAACATTTCATTAAACTCTTCCTCTCCTTCACCCATCGGAAATACTCCAACTAGCTCTGAACCCCACATTCTCATAAACTTGCTCGTCCAAATATTAACTATACTGTTATCCAAATCTGATAATGCATTAAATAATCTAATATTTCCTTCCTTAACAAATATATTGAATTTAGTATCTGAAACAAATCACAATGGCTAATCCATCAGGTCTTAATCTTCTGCAATGGAACGCACGAAGTGCAGTCTCTAATCGACACGAAATAATAAAACTATTAACGGACAACGACATAGATGTGGCTGCAGTTTGCGAGACGTGGCTACAACCACATTTTAACTTCAATATTCCGGGATATAACTGCGTAAGGGCAGATCGTTCTGTGGGCCGC
Organism: Molanna angustata; assembly: GCA_963576475.1. Classification (NCBI taxonomy): domain Eukaryota; kingdom Metazoa; phylum Arthropoda; class Insecta; order Trichoptera; family Molannidae; genus Molanna; species Molanna angustata. Next base: position 26,505,845 of record OY754970.1, read on the forward strand.
GGTGGTGGGGCTGCCGTGCTCATAAACAACTCAATACCTTTTTCTAATATACTTCTCCCTTACAATCCTTTTCTGGAGATCGTTGCTGTTTCAATTAACAACATCGGCTTCGTGTCAGTTTATATTCCACCAAATTCTGGTTTTGATATTTCATATTTTGACTCTATTATTCCACTACTACCTTCTAGCTTCCTACTTCTGGGGGATCTTAACGCACATTCCTCATCTTGGGGATGTTCGATTACAGATCGATCTGGAAATTGCGTTCTGACCTTTTTAGACAGCCATAACCTGTGCGTCATGAATGACGGAGCCCCTACTAGACTAACTCCACCATCCCAAAATCTTAGTGCTATTGACCTAAGTATTTGCACAAATGATCTATCATCCTCCATTAACTGGTGTGTTTCTGATGATCTTTGTTCAAGTGATCATTATCCAATATTCATGATACTTCTCACAAATCCTGTTAGATATAGCCCTTTCTCAAGAAATCTTTATAATACACGTAAAGCTAACTGGGATGTATACCAGGAAAAACTCGAGACTTGTGCCTCAACCCTTGAAACTCGTTTATTTCAGTCTGATTCTCTTGATACTAAATGTAAATATATAACAGACGAAATTTATAAAGCAGCCGATGCTAGTATGCCTTTAAAAACCAACCATAAGAGAGCAAAAAACGCTCCTTGGTGGGATGAAGAGTGTTCAAACCTGATAATTGAAAGAAGACAAGCAATGTATCAATTACGGAAAAATTTTAGTCTACAAACTTTTTTACATGCCAAAGCTGTACAAGCTAAGGTTAAAAAAATCTTAAGACAAAAAAAGCGCAAAGGTTGGCAGAACTTTTGTTCTAATTTATCCCCACATACGCCTTCAACACGGGTATGGGAAATGATTAGACGATTCAAAGGATCTCTACTCCCTTCCAAGACTTGTGCAGAGAGATCAGTATGGCTTCCAGACTTTATTGACAACTTGGCACCTCCTTACGTCCCTAACGAACAAGGTCACACTCTTTCATCAACACCCATCAATAATTATAATCCATTGACTTCTCCATTTACACCTAATGAATTACAAACCTGCCTTCACTTAGTGAAAAAAAATAGTTCTCCTGGCATAGATAAAATTCCCTATATATTCTTCCAAAAATTTCCACAAATATTTCTTGATATCTTCCTATATTTCTTGAATGAAATTTTTACCTCAGGTACAATACCAACACCATGGAAGCAACAACTCATTTTACCAATACTTAAGTATGGTAAGGATCCCAAATCAGGTTCTTCTTACCGCCCCATAGCTCTATCCTCCTGCGCGTTGAAACTGTTTGAACATTTGATTAAAAATAGATTAGTTTGGTACGTTGAACGTAACTCTATACTGTCGGTGAACCAGTTTGGTTTCAGAAGATCTCTTTCATGTATGGACAATTTGAGTATACTCATTACAGATATTCTCATTGCTTTCACTAATAAGGAGCACATAGCTGCCGTCTTCTTGGACATAAATTCAGCTTTTGACAACGTTTGCATTTCTACACTTTACCACAAACTAATTAAAATGAATTTCTCCCCTCTTTTCTGTAATATAATATACAGTATGTTCTCTGACAGAGAGATTGTTGTGGATGATGGCTTTGAGGGCGCCCGGAGAAGGATCTGGAAGGGTCTCCCACAAGGTTCTGTTTTGAGCCCTGTTCTTTTCAATATATATTGCTCTGATTTAGATACGGTCCTCCCCAATGGCGTTAAAATAGTCCAATACGCAGACGATATAGCCCTTTATACATCAAATAAAAATATCGATTTGGCCACTACCCTTATACAAAACGCCTTGGATAGCGCTAATGAATGGATGATCAAACATTCTTTTTCTATTTCTGCTTCTAAATCTAAATCCATACTTTTCTCAAGAAAGCATAATATCCCATCAATTTCTTTAGAAGTGGAAGGAACACAGATTCCTCAGGTGAATGAACTGAAATTCTTGGGTCTACACTTGGAACGGAAGTTAAGTTGGAGCCCCCAAATAAAATATGTCGCAGCAAAATGTGAAAAGTCTGTGAATATATTGAGAGCAATCTCTGGTGTCTCTTGGGGATCTCATCCTACTTCAATGAAAAACATTTATAACGCATTGGTTCGGTGTCACTTAGATTATGCCAGTTTTTTTTTCTGTCCACTTCCGAAATATTTGGAATTAAAACTAGAGAGAATTCAATCTAAATGCCTCAGATTAATAGTTGGTGCAATGCAATCAACCCTTATCAACGCTCTCCAGGTGGAGTGTGTGGATATGCCACTCTCACTAAGACGACAATATTTATCAGACACTTTTATCTTAAAGAAAATAAATTATTCAAATCATCCACTTCTCAAACGTATTAATATTCTAATTTCTCTCTACGAAACTAATCGATTCTGGTCTAATAAGCCTTCGCCTTTATTATGCAATAGTATAAATAAATACAGTTCTTCATTCTATATAAAACAGTCTCCCTTCCCTTCCCTTTTTTATGATTCACCGATTGAACTTTTGCAATTCATGCCAAACGTAATTGAAAACATTGGTTTGGACAAATACACGACATTATCTAAACAGTGCATTAATCGAAAATTTCTCTCTATAGTAGCTGATAAGTGGCCAAACCATGTGACAATATTCACTGACGGCTCAAAGCTTTCCGAAAATAAGGAACTGGGAGCTGCGGTCTTCATTCCATCATTAAACATTTCCTCTCTACTAAAACTTCCACCGGAATCCGCGATTTTCACGGCAGAATGCATTGCATTAAAAGAGGCTGTGTGTCTAATTAATTCACACAATATTCATAAATGTATCATCTTCACAGACTCACTTTTACTTGTTCAAATTCTCAAGTCCCCTTCTTCAACTCTCAGTGACAATCCGAACATAATGCGTATCAGAAGCCTTCTTTACAATCAAATGATATCCGATATAGAGACTATTGTTGCGTGGATTCCGGCACATTGTGGTATCCAACATAATGAGACTGTGGATGATATGGCTAAAACTGCCTGCACCCTTGGAATTACTATTGAAAATTTCATCCTTCCACATGATGATATAAGACGGTCCATGGAACGTGACGCTCATAAGAGATGGAACGATCTTTGGATGGATGAGTCACTTGTGAAGGGTAGAAGATACAAACTAATTCAGGAGCATATTCCCCGTAAACCTTGGTTTCATAATTCGAAATTTAATAGATCAGAGATATCTGCGATCTGTAGGATGCGATTTGGCCACTGCAGGCTCGATGCCCACCTTTTTAAAATTGGAATCGCTCAGAACCCATACTGCGAGTGTGGTCTGGATGAGGAGACGCTCAACCATGTCTTCCTGGGTTGTCCATTAAGGGACGCCTATGATGCCTATGGAAAGGTTCCCTTGCATCTGCCAGTTAATGTTGAGTCGTTGTTGAGCTCGGCTTCAGAAGCTGTTGTAGCGATCCTGCTCAAGTCAATGAAAGCTAATTTTATAATTCTGTAATCCTTGTGTTATTTTGTTTTTTCATTCATGTCTGATATTGGCACAAATCATCCAAAAGGATGCAATGCCATGAAAAAAAAAAAAAAAAAAAAAAAAAAAAAAAAAAAAAAAAATTTTCTACGCAAACTTTGGATATTTTCGCCGTCGGGAGTAAATGATAATTTATGACAAATTTTTGGCATCTCAATAGAGACGATGTTGGAATATTATAGGACAACCAGAAACTCAAGACTCCTACAGGGCTTAGGTACGACCTGTCATCGGCTGGTTTACGTAATCACTTAATGCGCTTGCGCAACGTTCACCAATTAACTATGTCTTCTTATTGAGTTCCCTATCAATCCATTTTTTTAACTTTTATATATTTTTAATCATGAAAATTTGATGGTGTTTTCAGCTAAACGAGTAGGTTTTTATAATTAAAATATATAGGTAGAACTTTCAAAAGTTGGATTGATAGGGAACTCAATAAAAAAAAGTGATCACAAAAAAACAGCTAATGATAGATCGAGAGCCCGTAGGTGCCTCGAGTTCCTGGTTTTTCTATGACGATATGTAGTTACATCTCAAACTTTTTTTAACAATTCTTATAAAAATTGAATTTAGTTAGGTTAGGTACGACATCGCTCCATACAATTTGTATGGCAGTGGCCTATACACAATACCTAAAGAAGACCTGATAGTTTGATACTTAATCTCCAAAAATACATACATACCATCATGCTGTTTTCTTAGTCTGGGTAGGAAAAACAGACTGATCTCCATATTAATTTACAAACAAATAGTAGGTACCTACTAACAATAATATACAATAATATTGTATATTATTTCAATTAATATTAATATTGTATTGCACTCCTTGATAAACTTTATTTTTTATTTGAGCTCTTGTTACAGCGGACAACAACACCAGTGCGGAAATAAGGGCAAGACTTGCCGCGGCAAATAGATGCTATTATGGACTGCCAAAGCACTTAAGGTCACGACTCATCTCTCGTAAAACAAAAACCCTCATTTACAAAACTCTTCTTAGACCAGTCATGACATATGCATCAGAATGCTGGTCATTGACCAAGAAGGACAAAAATGCATTGTTGGTGTTCGAAAAGAAAATACTTCGCAAAATATTTGGTCATACCTGTGAAGGAGGATATTGGAGGATCCGGTTTAACCACGAGCTAGAAATAATGTATGGCGAACCAAACGTTGTCCAATAGGTACATCAAAATACAACGTCTACGTTGGCTCGCGGACACGTTTCTAGAATGGATGATAGCCGGGTCCCAAAGAAAGTATTGGACACCTGTCCTGAAGGAAGAAGAAGCAGAGGGAGACCTAGGATGAGATGGCTGGACGACATCGAGGGCGATATAAGAGCGATCGGACAGACAAATTGGAGGAGACTTGCTGTCGACAGGGCGGGATAGAGGCAGTTTCTTGAGAAGGCCAAGGCTCGCAACGGGCTGTAGCGCCATTGCTGATGATGTGTTTTAAATTATTCTGTATGCTCCGAGGAAAAATTTGACATAAAATATGACAATTCAACATTAGGATAGTTGGGACACCTTGTCCCAATTATCCTTGTACGTAAAACATGTATGTACGTGATATGAATATTTGTTTTTAGATGAAATTTGGTTTTTTTTTTGTTATATGTAAGTACCTATCTCATGAAAATTGTACTGGGGGAGTTGAATTGCATGTGTCACATCTTTTTATCTGAGTAGACCTTATTATTCATCTTTCTGTAGGTAGGTAGGTACTATATATAATGATTTCCCTGACGTTAGCACCACTCCGATGAATGTCTTGCAATCCGGCACAACTCCTCAACACTTGATATACCACTCCAGTCTTTGATATTACACAACCAGAACATTTATCTTTAGCCATTGATGTTATTTTTCCTTTTATTATACCTACTTTTATAATTCAATCATTTGGAGAGACTGTATAATTTTATATAAAAAGACATAATTTTATTTGATTTCTTTATTTTGTAGTTTAACCTTGTTCATATATGAGATGTTCCAAATCACATTGACTGTTGTCCCAACTTACCTTACTACTAGGAGGGTTGGGACAAAGTGACTAACTTGGTTCAAATGAAAATATCAGCGTGTTCTATTTTGTTTTGAATAGTTTATTTGAATGAATTGTGTAGATGATGAAATAAGGAAGGTACTTATCCATTGTCGAAAACATTATTAATAAGGTGAAAGAATATAAAAATTAAAAAGGAAAAATTGTTCCAACTATCCTAAGGGGAAGGTAAATAAATGCAGAATTTTAAAATTGTGTGATGAACATTCTCTAGAAAAATGTTGAACTAGTTAGATACGGTTTAATTTTTAGAAACGCTGCTTTTTTAAAATATTTGAGGAATTTGATTTCAATTTTTTTAATCTTGACACATTAGGTATATTTTTTTTAAATGAATATGTCCTTGTTAAACAAGTGCATAGGTATACATCTTCCTACGTTCCATAAATTAAGCAATAATGCTTGTGCTATAGGTGAACGAATCGGTCGAGGCAGGATTCGAACTAACCCAGAGCGCTAACCGCTCTGCCATCGACCCATCTAACTATGTACAAATTATCATATATAATATATTTTATAACTATTATCACATAATCCCCAACCTCTATGCCTGTTCCTTTAATATTATACATAGTTAAATTATATTGTGAACATGTTGTATGCAATGTCGCAGCTTCCCGCTACACGGTCGTGTTGCGAGTGCGGTTTTACTGCGGTGTGCGGATGCGGTGTGCGGGTGCGGTCACAATGCAATGAGGTCGAAATTTGCATAATCATTTTTTGCTATCGAGGACATGCGCCCGACCAGCTCATGTTGGCGACCTGACTCTACACGTATGCAACATGCGACCAAAGGAAGGACACAAACATCTTATATTATATCTAACTATTAATATCTATTAGTGATTAATCACGGAGGCGTCAACTGTAGGTAAGTACATATTATATACTCGATACTCGTATATTGGAGCAGGCTGATCGCACTGTAGGTACTGTCATTGTATGCAGATGATGCCCCTACGGCCGAAATCGGGTTGAATGTTAATTACAAATTAAAATACTTGCATGACATTCTCTAACTCGGTGACCTCGCTGTATTATGAACCTACCTACTATTTTACATTGCTACATAAATTATTTAAAAATATTTAAGAGCTCATGATTAAAATGTCAAACACTAACGTATGTAGGTACCTACCTATCTTACGAAATATTATTATTTAACCAGTAGGTAGTCATCACTTAGCGCTTAGTTAGAACTTAGAAAAAGTGTTATTTTAATCATATACCTACCTACTTAAAAAAAAATAAAAAAAAACATGTGGGTTGTGGCCAACGCTTTACTCCTCACTACCAAGACAATCCACAGAATATTTAAATTTGTATTGAAAATTTTCAGCATTTTCATGAAATGAGTTTGTTTAAATTATTTTTGATTTAAATATTTTATTTTGAAAACATGATTATTCTTACCTCAATCTAAAACTTGTAAATATGTGCCTTTTGGTAATTTGAAAATAAAAATGTTAAATTTTAAGTTTCTTTAGCTTAGGGCCACTTTGAATTATTTGACAGTTAAAAAATTAAAAAGTACCTACTTATCATACATCCTTCAAAATTTAATAGGGTCGCACATCACGCACATGCGTGTGCGTTATAGGTACATAGTGATCAAACTTTCAGAATACAATCTCAACATTATACCTACTAGTTGATAATCTGCAATTAAAAAATATTTATAATTGGTGAACGTTGTGCAAGCGATATTATCTAGTTTTAGAAGAACCAGGAACTCAAGGCACCTACAGGGCTTACGACCTGTCATCGGCTGGTTTATGTGATCACATCATTTACAATTGGTGAACGTTGCGCAAGCGATTAAAGTGGTCGCATAAACCAGCCGATGACAGGTCGTAAGCCATGTACGAGCCTTGAGTTCCTGGTTCCTCTATACCTAATATCCCAACTTCGTCTCTATTGAGATGTTAAAAAGTTTGTCAATAAAAATATCATTTGACTGCCCACAGGGAAAAAATCCAATGTTTGCGTAAATCTATGCAATTTAAAAAGTGTAGAGACCTATTTTTTTTTCTCAATTAATTGTTATAAAATTCATTTTCATTAGATTCATTAACAAAAGAGAAAATCTTTCATTAGAACATTCTCAGGAAACTCATAATAGGTCCTTATACACTCTCTACGTAATATGTGTTGAGAAATTGATGTAGATAATAAGTTTGCTTGATGAGCAAGATGCTCATGCATGGTATAAGGCAATTTATGAATGTTAATGTGCCAATATAGAAGAATATGATGTTTGGTTCTCTCTGCCTTCCGCTTGACAAAAATAGTTGTGGGGTGAAGAGCAAAAAAACACACTTGTCTATATATAGAGATACATACAATATCAATATGAAGTTGATAACTCAATTTTACCATTACAAAAGCTGTATTTTACTTCGGTTATAAGAAATAATATTTTTCTTAATAAAAAACTAATTTGATATTTTATATTCGTCTATATTTGTACCAATTTTGAGGGTTCTAGCTTATATGGTTTTTGAGATAGGTATATGGAAAAATAAAGTAAAAATTCAAAAGTTGAGACCCCTGACTGAAACAAAAATTCAAAATTCTCAATGGGTATAAAAGTTTTGTAGGCTTATAACACTATATTCTGAAATTTTGAGCTCTGTGAATTGAGCGGATCAAAAGTTATAAGAGGGGACGGACACACAAACACACTAATGCCCGATTTCCCCAAGGCTCCTTAACTTAAAAAATCACATTTATGAACCACTTAGCGCAAAATTGCATTTCACCAAACAATCTTAGCCTCGCTTAGCGACGTCGGCGCATAAAATTTTAAGTGGCGGTCTCTAGTGGATTAACCGTCATAAGCGTCACTTAACGCGTTTGACAGATAGATATTTGGGTTACGATTTCGTCGCAGAGTTGTTTTATTATTGAATTTATCTTTTTTTTTGTAAAATTTAAGTTATATTTTGTTTATTATCATCTTGGAAGATGGCTGGATTCGTGAAATCGTTGAATAGACATGTTCCATCCGTTTGTTTTGAAGTAATTGCCGTGTTTTTTGAAACTAATTTAGTTTTTTCACTGGGGGTAAAATTTGTAGAACGTTTCCTTGGTTTATCCATAATAATACTCTGCTAAATATTATACTCTGATAAATATGCGCGTCCCGTGTCGAACAATCTCAACAATCAACAAGTGCGAAGCGAATAAACAGCCATGACAGCGAGTATATCCTAGGATGTACACCGATTTTTTAAACCAAACCTACAAAAGTTTGGTAAAAATAGATTGGTTAGGTTTGTCTGTAGTTATAATTGCGGCTGGCATGAGCCAGTTGCATTGTATATTAAAAAAAGTAACAAATATTAAAATAAAATAACTAAATTGGTGTGAATACTAAATAAACTGTCTGTACATGATGTGTCAAAAACAAAAACTGGTGTACAATCAAGGCTACCTGACAGCGAGCGCCGCTAGCGCCATCTATTGGCGCCAGCGGCAATTACCTGTAGGTACTCATGAGATCAAAGTAGTACTTTTTTATAATTAATATATAGAGTAAAAATCGTGAAATTCACACGTTAGAATATTTTAATGATATTTTTATAGTTTATTATGTATTTCTTATTTGCATATTTTTTAAAGTAACGTTATCTTGAGTCCATATTCATGTTCACCGGAAACATAACAAAAACTAATCCTGACCTTAGCTTAGTGTGGCTGTTATTTGTTGGTGAAATGCAAATTTATTAAGTACCTAAGCCACTTAAGGATTTAAGTATCGAATGGGTACTTATCTGATGTTCGATTTTGAGGGACCTTGGAGAAAGCGGCCGTAAATGTTCTACTCCAAATTCTGAGTAAATCCATATTATAGGTAGGTATATAGAACATATATTATTGTAGCTCAGTTGATTAGGTATCTGACTGCTGATCCAAGGGTCCCGGGTTCGATTCCCGGTGGAGACACAGTTTTGAATTGTGTTTTCAATCTGGATCTGTGAGACGATAAATATCGTCAAGAATCTGGCAACTTGTTATTGGGTGCGTGTTACATAATTATTTGACATAGCACCTGTTAGTTGCCCGAAAAGCTACATAAAAATAAAATAAGAAAAATATATTATATATGCTGCGAATCCTCTAAATTGGTGTTTTAGTTTTTCCAACTTCAAAGTTTGAAAAACCGTGAAAAATATAGACCCTACTTATAAATCTCGCGTATCTTGGCTTGATACTTTGTCGATATGTTAAAATAAGAGACAGTTGGATAATAATGACATGTGTGGCCTTTTGACAAGTGACTTAATAATATAGTTTATCTTTCTCTAAAGATCTCAAATTATATTCAAAAGAATGACATGCGCTGACATTTTTAAGGCGTTTTGACATTTCTTGGTGTTATTTACCCTACCTGTTTGAAATGAAGAACATAAAAAGAGTTCCTCATAGATACTCTTTTTGTGTTCTGCTTGTAATTTTTTTTTTTTAATGAATATGTCCTCGTTAAACAAGTACATATACATCTTCCTACGTTCCCTAAAATAAGCATAAATGCTTGTGCTATAGGTGAACGAAATCGGTCGAGGCAGGATTCGAACTCGCGACCACTGGATTACTAACCCAGCGCGCTAACCGCTCTGCCATCGACCCATCTGAAAATACAAGCAGTATTATAAGCAGAACGGGTGGTGGTGGAGAAAAACCCATTGTTAGATATTGTGATATTATGAATATAATAAATAAATGAAAAAAATATAAACAGTGGTGAATATTTTAATGGCATAGGTATTGTTATACTTATGCGTGTTTAGGCATGTTTCTATAACGTGTAATACATCTGATTGTATAGGCATGTACCTATACATGTATCTATACATGTACCTAATACATATACAGATACATTATGCGTATATTAAATTCATGATACGAACCGTACTGACATGAATCTCCGAGAAAACATATTGAGATGGTACGGACATGTTTGTAGAAGACCAACAGCATGTATATATAGGGAACGTAACCCAAAACTAAAGTGACGGGTAAAAGATCCAGAGGGAGACCAAAGCTCACATGGTAAAGTGATGAGGCAGGATATCCTAAACAACGGAGTTACCCCAGAGGATGTGCAGAACCGTGGACAGTGGAGGCGTAATACAAAGATAGCAGACCCTACAATCACATGTGGAACAAGTGCTGAGGAAAAGAAAAACATGTATAGGGTTTTTTTTTACAATTAGTTAATCAAATTATACCTTCAATACCTTTATTTCTGTTCTCACAACTCTCATAGACATTCTAAGACTTAAAAATAATAAATTGTAAGACATTATAGGCATAATTATTGCTCTAATTTTTTCTACCAAATATATTGTTTGATAGTAATAACTGTCCTTACTATTCTCCCATACAAGAAGAAAGATAAGTACAAGAAGTCTCCCATACAAGAAGTGTTGATATAATGATTCGTTATTTAACAGGTGTTATTGAATAAAATAAATCTTCGATTAAGAAATAAGTTATTTTTACAGTAGACTAATTCTAATTGCGCTCTCAGTGGACTAAATAGGTACGCGATATTTGGTATGTAGACACTATCATTTCCATATTTTCTGAATCTTGATAGGATTTATTAGAGGTTTACTGTACCAGACAGGATAATTAAGAGACGGCCAGGCGAATTTCAATAAGAAATCAGTAAAACCAAGATATAGGTATTATTAAAAATGGAAAGGAAAAAAAACAATTGACTAGATTTTCCATCATCGGTTTAAGTTGAAAGTTCAGACTTCCAATTATGCTGATAAAGATCTTCTGAAACACTTCAGAATCATCATAGGTAGGTAGCGGTTGCGGTTGATTGACACTTTTATACCAACAACAAGTAGGTATTGTATGAACATTTTTTTTCGATAGTGCTACAGTCAATATTGGGCTCAATTTTTGAGCCTTGGCCACCTACAACGTTTACCTCCATTTTTCGTCGTTTCCGTCAGTTTGTAACTTGCAGGAACTGTGAAGCATACCTCTTTGTGTCGACGATCCATCTTCATATTAGTTATCGAGTCTTTCTACTACTTCATGATGAGCATAAACATCATCAGTCAGTACTAGGTTTATGATAAAAATAAATCAATTAAAGATATTGTTCATATCGTTGTCTAAGGAAATGTTTCAATGTATATAAGTATAGTTAATTATTTAATGACGTTTCCGTTATATAATATGCTTGCATATCATGTACTTACTTATTGTAAAATACGTATAATTACGTCAATATAACCTAAGATTTAACTTGACGAGGTTTGTGTGAAAACGATAACGTGTTGTTTATACGCATCTAAAACTCATTGAATATGTTTTGGTGGGCATTTGTTTGCCACAATTTAAAATTAACGATCATTGGTCACGCGATTCTCGTCTTAAGAAATTGTTGCGAATCTATCAAATACTCAACAATTACCTACATATACCTACCAGAGTTTATAAAACCTATGTTTTTCGACGAGCCATTCTTGATCGGTATTTTTTTGTGAATTTCATTCAAGCCCTTATCATTTTAGATCATCTTGAAATTAAATTATTGTTATAATAATTAATAATCACATTGATTGATCGTTCGTAAATAATTAAATGTAGGTAGGTAGGTACATATAAATGTTTATAAAAATATATATTTTGTCTGGAGTATCTAACTATAGAGTAAAGATAGTAAAATAATTGTGAAAATTGAAAATATACTAAGGTTGCTGCAATGTAGGCACCTACTTAATTCATTTATACTCAATATATATGTAATTTAGTTATAACAAAAAAATATTTGTATTTTTTTTTTCACGGATCCTATATTTGTAAGGAATATTTTTAGCCAATATTCTATTCAGTGCCGACCACCATAGCATAGATGGTTAGCCGTTTGGCTTCTGTGCTGACGTCCTGGGTTCGATTCCCAGCAGAGGAAATATTTACTTAAATTCATCTCTTATGCAAATCTCCCTTCTCTAATAATAATACCAAATAGTATAACCTAACTTTTATTTAGACGTAAAAAATACAAAATTAATACATCTAGTGTAAACAAAAAGTACCTACATATATATTTTTTTTTTTGATACAATAATAAATTATGGAATAAAGTTAAAAATTAATAAATTTTATAATATTGATAATGGAATTCCATCACTTATGCCCGATTTCCCCAAGGCTCCTTAACTTAAAAAATCACATTTATGAACCACTTAGCGCAAAATTGCATTTCACCAAACAATCTTAGCCTCGCTTAGCGACGTCGGCGCATAAAATTTTAAGTGGCGGTCTGTAGTGGATTAACCGTCATAAGCGTCACTTAACGCGTTTGACAGATAGATATTTGGGTTACGATTTCGTCGCAGAGTTGTTTTATTATTGAATTTATCTTTTTTTTGTAAAATTTAAGTTATATTTTGTTTATTGTCATCTTGGAAGATGGCTGGATTCGTGAAATCGTTGAATTGGCAGAATTGGTCGATGAAATAGACATGCTCCATCCGTTTGTTTTGAAGTAATTGCCGTGTTTTTTGAAACTAATTCAATTAATTTAGTTTTTTCACTGGGGGTAAAATTTGTAGAACGTTTCCTTGGTTTATCCATAATTAAACTCTGCTAAATATTATACTCTGATAAATATGCGCGTCCCGTGTCGAACAATCTCAACAATCGACAAGTGCGAAGCGAATAAACAGCCATGACAGCGAGTATATCCTAGGATTTACACCGATTTTTTAAACCAAACCTACAAAAGTTTGGTAAAAATAGATTGGTTAGGTTTGTCTGTAATTGCGGCTGACATGAGCCAGTTGCATTGTATATTAAAAAAAGTAACAAATATTAAAATAAAATAACTAAATTGGTGTGAATACTAAATAAACTGTCTGTACATGATGTGTCAAAAACAAAAACTGGTGTACAAACAAGGCTACCCTGACAGCGAGCGCCGCTAGCGCCATCTGTTGGCGCCAGCGGCAATTACCTGTACTCATGAGATCAAAATAGTACTTTTTATATAATTAATTTATATATAGAGTAAAAATCGTGAAATTCACACGTTAGAATATTTTAATGATATTTTTATAGTTTATTATGTATTTCTTATTTCCATATTTTTTAAAGTAACGTTATCTTGAGTCCATATTCATGTTCACCGGAAACATATCAAAAACTAATCCTGACCTTAGCTTAGTGTGGCTGTTATTTGTTGGTGAAATGCAAATTTATTAAGTAAGCCACTTAAGGATTTAAGTATCGAATGGGTACTTAGCTGATGTTCGATTTTGAGGGACCTTGGAGAAAGCGGCCGTTAGCAGTCGAAAAATTAGAAATAATGGTCATATCTCAAAGGTACCTAATGTTTTTATAGTTTGAGATATGACCAATGTGAAAAGTATCGGAATTGTGATAGGTATCCTATAATTTCGTAGGATAACAACTACTAACTGTGCCGACCACTGTGGTACAGTTGGTAAGCCGTTTGGCTTCTGTGGGGGTGTTCTAGGTTCGATCCCAAGCAGAGGAGAAATTTCTTATGTAGGAAAATATTGTCTCTCTGGGATGCAAATACTAGTTATTTACTAAACCCCGACAATTAATCAAGAGCGCCCATGGAATATAGGTACCTAATAAACATACTTAATTATTTGTGGAAAATAATAATAATTTACGATTGAATTTTCAGACACCTTGATTTAAATATTTTTTCTTTTCCCTACCGATATTTCCATCTCCTTTTATCTATTTTACGTTCTCGAATTATTTCCTTTTCGTTTGTTTTATTCATTTTTTCTGTACTTTTCTCCCCTACAGAGGTCTGTCAGGAGAGGGTGAGTGAAAGGATGGCTTACAGTTGGAAATGGTTGAGGGAGACACGTGGGGGGTGAAAGTAAAGAAGGATGCGAGGGTTGCTTCATAATAAATTCAAATCATGAAAACTATACAATATTAATTATAAAATCGGCTATTTTAACCGACTTTAAAATTGGAGAGAAGAGATAACAGTGAAGAGATAACGAAAATATAATAAATAATATTTCAACATATAAATAATTATATAATGATTCACTCTATTAAAAAAGTCAGTGATTAATAATTGGAAACCCATATTTTAAAGGAAATTTTATGAACATTTCGATATTATTATCAATAATGTACCTAACTGTAGTAAAAATTTCGATAATATCGTAAAAGTACGCTTATATAAAAATATCGGAAAAAAATAAAAAACACATAGGTACTACGGGCACTCAAAAAATCGATTTGTTGTAAATAAAACTTTGTTTTTTAACATATTTACAAAATTTCTTTAGTCACCTTCAAAGTAGGTATCTAATACTCTTCATTAGATGCGATGCACCTATCAAGTCTTTTTTCACACTATTCTCTGCATCTCTGGAACCCTTTATCTTTGATATCGTCCAGTGCCCTATGTGAAGCTGTTTTTTTCCGCTTCCGTGTTTCAAAACGCTTCTTTTTTAGATGTTTCTTCATTCTCGGAATCACATTCATCATCTGTAAGGACTCTGGTCAAAATTTTTGGATCACTTTCAATCTATTTTTCAAGTTCCAGCTCAAATTCAATAGATTTTTTCGCTCCGGCGAGGAACAAATTTATCGGAAACACGTCTCATTTGCAAATCTTTAGTCAAAATCCGCTGACACGAGCTCGACCACGCCTGGTCAAATTTGGTCGATCGAAAATCAACGGTCCTCGTTGATTTTTTCAATGTATTCACCTTTCGAGATGTTTTAAGAAGTCCTGGGGGCAAGTCTGGTCAGCCGGCGGAATCAAAACCACCCGTGTTTTACCATATCATGGAAATAATTATCTTATGGAGTTCTATAATATCTTAAGATGTTATAGAACTCCCCTCATAGGAGAGGTCTTATTTTCAATTATCTCTGACGTATTTAGGTATTTATCTATGTTCTATGTACCTAGACATATCTATTTGTTTAGAAATACTGGTTAACTTAAAAAATATATACCTATCCGGCAATAAAATCATCTCTCGTAAAAGGTTCAGTAAAAGTAAAAGTTCTGTAAGATGTAAAAGTATATTAATATGAAAGATCATATCTTTTTGCACCAAAAGATTTCTTTAAAGAAACTAGAAGAGTACCTATATATAAAACTTATAAAAACATTATCGCCAAACTGAGTAACTTCTAACCTGTCGGTCTGCATATTTTATTACCTGGATATTAAGACGTCGAAGAGAAAATTCCAGCAAAATACATAAAAATATTTTAGACACCAAAATTGTGATTAAATCTCTTTTCTCAGTCTAATTCCGTCCACTCCTGGACGAAAGCCTCCTCCATCTCCTTCCTAGCCGCTGTATATTGTGCATGTGCATGATGGCTGATGGCATCCCTCCATCTCATTGGCGATAATTTAATAAAGAATTACATTTTTTTTCATATAATTTCGATGATGAAAAAAATGGTTCTGTACATTCCAGTAGTAAAAATATTTAAATCAATTTCTCGAAAGGAAATTCTTGGAAATTTAAGTTTTAATATATACAATATTTTTTTTATGAAATAGGATAAGTATTTGTATCAACGATAGTTTGCTAGCTCATATTATGTATTTGTGGTTGATGTAGTGTTCCTAATAGCCGCCCATCCATCAAAGCTTTGCGTAAGTTGCTGAGGATATGCAAAGTTTATGCAGGTAAGCATAAATAATCTTATATACATAATACATAATGCCATAGAGGACTCGCCTCCTGATAATGTCCTCCCCGTAACTTTGGATCGTCAAATTGAGGCCAGTAGTAGTATCAAATATCATGGGCATGTTATAGGTATATGAATGACGAGAATGTCTATTAGTGGTAGGTCAAACCCATGCATGCAGGAAGTTCTCTAGATGTAGTGACAATGTGAAAAGATATCGTTGAACACACTTTACTTTACTGTTTTTTGAACACACTGCACTGTTGATCTTATACAACGAGTATATGGAGCTTATTCCACTGAACTGGACCCACTACAGCAAAAATGCTCTTTCACCAAAGTTCGTCATTCGACGCGTATTATGTTCTTTTAGACGTTGCATGGCCGTGTTACTCGCAAATCGAAGAGTAGATTTTTTGGTTCAGATCATCCGGTACACCGTGAATAGCTTTGTGCACCATCCAGCATATCTTGTACTGAATCCTTACCGATATCCGCAACCAATGTGGTAGTAATAAATATATAACATATGACTGATCTTCTTTTACGACCATATAGGTAGATACTAAAACTAACCCCTCTATTGAACTCTGAAAACAGACGAAGAACATTTTAAAAATAATCCAAAGAATCCTTTATCCTTGTAGGCACGGCACGAAGTGTCAAATACTGGATCAAGTTTTTTTTAAGTTTTAAGTGGATCTTCATCCGTTAAGAGCATTCTCAGCCATATAAGTTTACCTGCTGCTTAAATTGCGGGAACAAGTTTACTTCATCACTCATCGCATATAGTTACCTACAGTTTTATTGTCAAATCGAGATTAATTCAATTTTAATGTCGGACGGTAAGTAATTCATTGTTTACTGTGAAAAAAGAACTATAGGACGTTACGTTATCAGGAGAGTTAAAGAGTATACCTATATGACTAAAGTTTCGCATATTTGAAACGAAATGTCATGAGTACATTTTTTTTATAGCTTTTTGTGGTCTTGGTCGTATGCGGGTCCAAAAAAGTTTCTTCGAACAGCGGTGTAGACTTTTTGGCTGTTAACACAGAGAGGTACATTGTAATAATGTGGAAGAGACTATTTCCATTCCATTTTTATTTGAGAAAAAGGATCAGGGTGCAACAATTCGAAAAATAAGGAATTCTAACATTTAGACTGTTAATATGATTTATTAAATAAAATTAATTTCCATGCGCCGTTGCGAAATGGCAGATTGAACTACTTGTTTTATGTTCCTCGAAGTAACACTAATTCTAATCAAAATGAGTTTATCAAAAGGGCTTGTAACTTCTTTAATGTCAACCTCTCAGCCAGTATCACACATTCTGATAGGTATATTCACCGCTAGTAATAACGCATACAAAAATTCTCTCTATAAGTGCATAGCATGAACTCGTATGTTGAATTTTTTTTTTGTTAGTTATTTGTGTTTTTTCTAATATTATCTTTTGTATACTTTAATTTATATTTTGAGTTGTTGTTTGTAACAGAAATATAACAATTTAACTGTCACAATCCTTTTCCCATCCTTTTCCTTTCCCGTCACAGGCAAACATATGTACATCTTAGTTATATTTAAATTTATGATGTTTAAAATGTTTCATATTTAATATCTGTGGACATATGTAATTGGTCTGTTTGTTTTTATTTTATAGTGTTTCCATTTTAGTATTTTAAGACTGTATTTGTCCCTAAATAAATAAATAAATAAATAATATGGATTTATAATTTTGAGTCTGATTTTTATTAATGAGATTTATTAAATCAAGTTGTAGAAAAAAGATTTGTTTTCAATCCAGCTTTAACCACGAATAACTTAATGAGAAAATAATTATCTCGCAAGGTATATAGGTACATATATACATTATCATATGATATACTCAGAAGTCAGTATAGGACTAGAGTCTATATACAATCCGCATTTACCATTCTGCATTCTGTTTCCGGTTGGCTCTCTGATTGGTCGAGATCTCGTAGTATTAAGTCAAATGAGCTGTGAAATTTTATATTAAATGCGAAAATTTAAAAGAATATTTAAATTTAATTTATAATAATTTATAATTCAATTTATAAAGCAACTCGCTCACGCGAGTCGCTATTATTATTATAAACAAACTTATACAACAGGCAACAATAACATCTCACATAGTTCAGCAATGAGGTTCACCACCCATTCTGAATGTAGTGCCTTTTTTGGTGAAACGAGACTGGTGTGTGGGTATACATAGATGTGTTGTTCTCCTTTTTATAAGGCAATGCACACCCGCACACCTTTCGCTGGTTACCCCACATTGTGGGATATGCCGTGATGGTATGAATGAATGAAAAAAACCTAACCTAAGCATGCAGAAAAGAAGAACTGGTACTAGACGCTACTAGTATAGGTACCTAGTTTCATTCGGATAAGGCAAAACTGAGAAAAACACAACGATAATTTGAAGACAATTATGTACCTATTACCTGACGATCAAAAACTGCAGTATCCAAAAACAATTTACAGTAAAAATAAACTATTAAGGAGGGGACTGCTGCCAAAGTATCTATTTTTCAATTTGATATACCTACCATCATTATTTCTTATCAAATCGTTTTGAAAAAAATAATTTAGATAGTTTGGGTATTAATTAAGAAAAATATATTTTTACTTTTTGATAATGTTGTTTAATAACTGTATAAATTCTTGTAGAAAAATAATGGCATACCCCGATTTTCAACATTTATCTTATATTTTTAATAAAATATAAGACGTAGTTCAACATATTTTTTTTTTTTAATTAAAAAAGACCAAAATATCTAGAAAAATATGATGTAATGTTGCATTAATGTTTCAGGTTTAGTAAATAAACCTAAAAAACATTTATTTTCCATTCAGCGCCATTGCGAAAGCATTAATGCAATGTTACATCGTATTTTTCCAGATATTTTGATCTTCTTTAATTTATAAAAAAATATAATGCTCTATTTATTTATTTATAGTTTATTTAGAAATTCATGATAAATGTCAAAAATCGGGGTATGCTTATTATTTTCCAACAAGAATATATACAGAACATATTAATTAAAAAGTTAAGGTATATTTTTCTTAATTAATATCCAAACTAACTAGGTTATTTTTTTTTTCAAAATGATTCGTTTTGTAGTATTGATGCAAATTCAAATTGAAAAAATAGGTACGTTGGCAGCAGTCACCCTCTTAAGAATAAATTGAAGTAAAGAACGGAATGTCCAAAAAATGGATGACATAACCAATTATCTGGAAGTAAAAAGATGTATGAAACATAAATAATATATTAACTTGAATAAATTTTCATTCGGTTTATAGTGAATATTAATATGGCATTACACTTTTATGTTATAAATGACTACCCATTGAAGTTAATTAAAAATATCAGGCAGTGGTTCCGGCATTATTCCTAAAGCAGCGTTCCTTATAAGACCTCAGGATCGAAAGAAATTCGGAAGGATAGTCGACAAACTTTGGTAAAAGTAACACAGTAGCTATAAGTTTCATTCAAAATAAGCAAAAGATGTAAGAAAAATATTGGTATTTATGATCCGGAACGCAATAGACTATTGATTGCGTTTATAAATTAAAGAATGACATTAGGATCTGTTATACATAGATACAAAATTTTATTCGATGCAACATCGCTTATCAATCTTTGGTTTCTATAGGTGGTTAGATAAAAATAATAAATATCAATACATACGCAGAAGGAAGACAAAAGAAGAGCCTTCCACAACTTGATTCAATGGAAGCTTTGTGTTTTTTCCCTTTAGATGGCGCTGGAAAAAATGAATTTGCAGTGAAACCGTCTGAACCCTTTTTTATTAGCGGATGCTTGACAACTTCATTCATATTTTATAGCGGATTTTTAAATATTAAAGGTTCACATCTTTATCAAAAGAAACGGCACTCTGTCAAAGGGCATTTCTTAGCCATATGAAATAAAATAGACCACAAGAAAATATTTAGACACTTTAACAAACTAATTCAGAATAGAAATGGTTTCAAATTTTCTGTTAAAATAAATTATTAATAAAAAGGATCCAATATCGCTTCATTCTACGTTAGAATGCGACTTTGTTTGATATTCTCCTTTTTATCAGTTCTGATATATCAATGGTTATATTTCTGTAAGGTTTATCGCAGTGGATTTAGTTTCCTGGGAGGTCTTGTGTCGGGATTTGGGCAATAAAAACACACCGAGGGAGTCTTTTATTGGTCGTCCTTTGTAACAACAAAACTCGTTTGAAAACAGTTTGAATCCACTCAACATTCACAATTGAAATAGGAAACTGGACACTATACCTTATATTTTTATGGTTGATATTTATATACCGTTCTATTTTATAAGGTAGTAATTTGATTATGAACTGGCTCTTCGAAAATTCCATTCATTAGAATAATTTCTCACTTTTTTATATTGTTCAAAAAAGTTTTTTGATGTAGGTTAACTTATGGTGCCCAGAACAGTACCTATGTTATATGTTTATGTTTAGCAAACAAAAAATATCATATGTCAGATTATGGATATTATAATATCTTCCTTGAGGAAGATTATTAAGGTATGTAGAAGACAGTAGAAAAGTAATGTATTCCGCTATCTACTTTTTGACTTAAGAAAACAACAATTTAGAGAGTGCTGTATTCTGTATTCATTTTAAAATATCAAGGTAGGTAGGTATGTAAAAATAAAAACAATTAAATCGCGATTAGGAAAACAGACAATTCACCAGAGTTGGTACACATATGGCTTGTTCATTGAAAAATCAAATATATTTATAGACGGTTGGATATCTTTTCACGGAAAAAATAATACCTAATGGTTGAAAATACTCCAGGAAGAAGTGCCAGAGGAAGAACACAAATACTATGGATAAGACCAGACTAATACCACCAACACTCCAGGCAGTAGCGGAATTGCTTATAGAAACCGAAAATCTTGGCTTGCCTATAAGAAATTCAAGAACTAATATATTTAAATTTATTTTATTGCAACCTTATTAAAATATTATAAATTGAACCTTATGTAGATACGATGCATTACAGGACCAGGAATGTAAATATTATTTTGGAATGTAGGTAATTTAAAAAAAATTATATGTCCACTGAAATGAACAACGATGCTAAAAACATAATAATTTTGACATTTCCCCATTTTCTTTCAGGGTTTGCATAGTCCGAACGTTCTAGGCTCGCCCCTGACTCCAGTAGGCTGTCCACTGTCCACCTGGCTGCAGATAGGAAGGAGTGGAGAAAGACATGGTGAGCTGCAAGGTGATCGCGACCTTCAAGAGTGAGGTCTACGACAAAAGATATAAGGTTATCTTTTGATCTACAGACGTAATATTATAATAATTGTACCTAATTCTCTCTTATGATTCTTTTGCCCTTCTAAGTGTTTTTGTGTAAATGTTGATTATCGTTGCCATGGTTACGATCAAATCTTCATAATAATATTAAAGTGAGTAGTTGTAACATATATGTAGCTATGTAAGTATGTAGGTCCTATATATATTTTTCTTTGTATATGCGTTCGTGTTGCAGGCGAAAACCAAGGAAGGTTTCATATTTAACTTAACGGAACCAAACGGAACGGAACTGATTTTTTTAAATACTCACCCCTGTATATTAATTTTAATTTATTGGGTTGAATATTTTTTACCCATCATTATGAATAACAAATAAACAGTTTCTCACATAAAAACCTTCCCGAAAAACACCAGGAATAAAAATCTAGGATATAAATATAAAATCAGGAATCATTTGAAGTACCTACCTACTTACACAAAAGGAATTTATTATTACATGTTTATTTATAATTGATGAAGTTACTTAGTGGCATCATTATGTTTTTTTACAACTAGTTATGTTGTGCAACTAATAATAATTATTGAATAGTACCTACCTAGTTTCGATGTTGTATAGAAAGACTAAGGTATTGTTTATTTTTATTATAGGTAGGTATATTTTTTTCATTGGAATTTTTTATTAAATATCTATATTTTTTAAATTAATTTAAGAATATCTATATACATTTTAATTTATGAATGAATTTATGTTATCACTGTAGTATGAAATTTCATATTTCATATTTTTGAATGATTCCACCTTCCTCAGGTTATTATGTGTGGTTTCGTTTGTTGGATCAGTCCCCAGGGAGAAATCCAGATACCCACCGGGAGTAAATCCATGGTTTGGGGTTCGATAGTATAGAAGTGTAAATTTTTCCACTAGGGGTGGTTGAGGTGGGGGCTAATAGGCTTACTACCGCCTAGACAGACTACCTACCTACTGATTTATTGTCGCAACCGCCAATTAAGGAATAATCTTATTTCATAATATTTATCTTCTTTATTCCTCCCCTACCTATTCACAATATACTAAGTGACTATTGTGGCGTGACAAGTATGACTAATGTGGTCAAATTATTAATTACTGAGTTTCACAATAAATGTTTTAAAAAAAATGGAGCTTTTAAATTTTGTAAAAGATATCATTGTTTTTTTTTCAACCAGAAAAAAAATGCTAATTTGGGGTAAACGAACCCCAGACTCCTCTCTCTTGATTTATTCACGACCATGCGTCATACTAGCTCTTCAATTATTCATTCTTATTTATTAATTTATAATCTTTATATACAGCAAGTGCAAATAGACGGGTTTGTTGCCAAAAAGCTATTTCTTCTAACATCTCAATCCTTCAAAATCCAATTTATTTATTAGGTATCTAATATTGCCATTAACTTTTCTTTGACTGACCTCTTCTTTTCATTCGTATTTTACCAGCCTTAGGTCTATATTTTTTTTTCCATCTGATAATACTCATCTATATCTTATTTCAATCTGATTCTATGAATGAAGATCTTAATTTGATCTCTTCCTGGTCATCAGAGCATGGTCTCCTTATTAACCCTGCAAAATCTCAAGCGATTGTTATTTGTAGTCCTCGTCTGCTGTCCTCCCTTAACAATTTGCAACTCCCATCTTTGTATACCTATCAATAATTACCTATCAATGTATTGCTTATACCAAGGTCGTGAAAGACCTTGGGTTCTACATTGATAATAACTTATGCTGGCATGAACAGATCTCACATGTCAGCAAATCCACTTACTTTGTCATACACTCACTTAATAAACTCAAGAATTTCCTTCCACTTCATTGTAAAATAACCTTAGCTCAATCACTTCTCTTACCGTTGCTTGACTATGCTGATGTTAGCTACTTGGATGCAAACGAGGAACATCTCAACAGACTTGAACGCCTTCAAAATGTCTGCATCCGTTTTATCTTTGAACTAAAAAAAATCGATTATATTTCTCATTACCGTTATAATCTTCTTCATTGGCCCAAGATACGACAACGACGTAATATACATATCTTGTCATTACTATACAATGTCCTTTTTAATCCAAATTTAACTCAGTATCTCAAAGATACCTAAATTCACTTATCTTTCAAGCCACGGGGGTCCACTTCGATCTGCTGAACGAGCTTTACTATCTATCCCTATTCATAGTTCTGATTTTTTTAGCTCTTCATTTGAAGTACATTCAGCTAGGCTATGGAATAGCCTAAGTCCTGATATTACGTCGTCTATCTCATTAAACATCTTCAAGAAAAGGCTAAAGCAAAAATAGGTATTTATCTGACAACACCTGATTACAACTTCCTCTCCTCTTCCTTTCCTTATCCTTTAGTTTTCCTATCATTGCTATGAATTGTTCTTATATGCTATCTTCTTTGGTTTTTTTTTTTTACTTTTCTTCTGCTGTACCTATTTATTTATTTTGTTATGTGATTAACTTATTGCCAATAGTACACATTGTAACATTTACTCTGGTTGATTGAAAGAAATTGCCATTAGGCAATAAGCCCGCCAGTGTACTAATTATATGTACAAGAAGATTAAAATAAATAAATACTTAAAAAAAAACGAGTGAGTTTTGGCCAACGCTAAACTCTCACTAACAAGACATTCTATAAAGTATGGAAATGTGGATTATTCCTTATTAATTATTGGACAGTAGTTGATTATTCAATTTTATTATCTACCTACCTATGTACCTCCTTAGGTATACCTACCTGGAAATAAAAATAAATGTTTTTAGGTTCATTTCTGTCATTGTTGGATTTACGACCTAAAATAATATTAAAAACACCATTGTGTAATGTGTGAAACCATTTTGCATTTTTTGTTTAATTGTATTTTTGCGGTGGATCTGGGTCCAAAAATATAAGTGGGCACCTACTTAAGAATGTTCAGAGGTTCATCAAGGACTTTTTTAGCAACAATAGGTAGGTATCTTGGTATACCTACTCACTAAGGTATTTTAAATCTTAGGCACCTATTCGACCTCTGCGAAGATATTCAGAGCCAAGTCAATAAGGCAGTTGCAGTCTCGGGCGTCCTAAAATCCATTATCTGGAAAAATGAGAATATGGCCATAAAGAGCAAAATGAGAATTTACAAGGCATGCGTAAGACCAGTGCAAGACATATGGTGTGCAAGCACGAGCAGACAGAGCCAGAAGTAAACAAATGCTAAGGACTTCCGAAATGAGGACACCGAGAAAGCACATTCAAAACTGTGAGAGACGGAGTGAGGAACACCAGAATAAGGGAAATATCCTGGAATGGTATGGTCACCTCAGCACCAGACTTGCAAAAGGTTGAACAGCACCATACTTCCTCATATCGTGCTGCATTGCACAATCAGCCTCACGTAACCCGCCCTCGCTGTAGAGGGCGGGTTCCGCGGGGAGACACAGCTGGGAGTCCACTTCCCAGGAGAAGCAGATCTCTTAAAACAGATCCAAAGTCTAGATAAAAGAAGTGGAAGAAGGTATTAGAAGCACTTCAATTTCATTTCATAATACCTATGTTTAGTATGTTTTGATGTCTACTGAAAATATTTGCAAATATTTTGGTTCAAGATACAACACTGAAAAAAATATTATGACAACCGAACTGGCTACCTGCGTTTTAGCCAAACCTTTGATATCAGAAATTAAGATTTATCTATTTATGACTGTAGGAAGGTACTTCCTGTTGTTTTTTTGCACAAAATATTTAGTTGCACAAATCAATTTTTTTATAGTCACTATACCTAATTAAGTTAATTTTGAAATGACAACGAAATATTGAAATGAAAAACATGAAATTTTGTTACTATTATATTTTGTGTAATTTATACATTATACCTAATTAAATATTAGGTACCTATGTAGAATTATAGACAGACAGGCCCGAGATATCAGTTGGCCCTTAAATCGTTGGATTTAGTAATCCAAGTTAAAAGTTTAGGGAAGATTAAATTTCATTCGCGTATTTCAGTGCAAAATGAAACGTCAGTTACGTAATCTTCAACTATAGATATATTTTACGTTTTCTATGGTTATTGTCTATAACGCATCTGTCAAATTCAAGTCAAATTGTAATAACCTTAAATGATACGTGACGCGAAGCTGTGACTAATATTATTTTATTTGTTTCATTACACAGCATGTTACTTTTTCAATTTATTATACAGATCGATGTTTTTTTTAATTAAAATCAAACATTGTAGTGAAAAAATATGATTGAAGAATATGTACTACGTACGTAGTACTTCAATGCAAAATGTATGTACATTTTACAGATAGATATGGAACTAAGTGATAATGGTAAAATAGTGTCTTATGTAGAAAATTTAAGAATACACATTATATATATAGAAACAGGATGGATCAATTTAAAAAGTGGGATGAAAAAACATCGCAAAAATAAAGTTGCGTGCCTGACGTTTCATTATGGCTGACAGTTTATTTCGTTTGTTGTCAGGCAATACAATATAATTATGTAAAAAAGAAAATAAATATTAAATACATGAACCACTTCTATATCAAGTCTTTTATTTTAACATCAAAAATTAATCATGATTATAATTATTATGCATAGTTATTTGTAGTATAAAATGAAATAAAACATTAAAGCGTGCGGCGATTAGTACGCCACCTGGCGAAAAAGACTAGAAACAATACTTAACTCAAGATTAAGACACGCAATCCGCCAGAAACGTTGAGTTAAATATTTGTGGTTTAGTGACGTATTTAAGGGAAGATTTGGTACTGAAATACGCAATATTTTTGTTAAACTTGAGTTAAACTCCTAAGGGCCGACTGAAATACTGGGCCACAATAATTTATATTGCTTCTCGGATAGACATGATAAAAGCCAAATTTCTTGGTACACACCAACACCAAAACTTGGTGGCAATCAATATAACGTATTTGAACATTTTCGGAATGGTTCGGAATGAAAATTGAAACAGTAGGTAGGTACTCAACACTATAATATCAAAA
This sequence comes from Molanna angustata, assembly GCA_963576475.1. Classification (NCBI taxonomy): domain Eukaryota; kingdom Metazoa; phylum Arthropoda; class Insecta; order Trichoptera; family Molannidae; genus Molanna; species Molanna angustata. The sequence continues at coordinate 26,532,520 of OY754970.1, forward strand.
AGTATGTAGGTAGGTACCTATATGTATGTTTTAACAAAGGGATTTATATTTCGAAATGAAAATATTTTTCCTGCTATCTGGTAAATGTGTCATTACAAATTTATCTAACTGTCGATTCGTTCAAGAGAATTTATTTCTCTTAATAAATCGACATTATTAAGCCAAGATAATACGCGAGATTTGTATGGTCAATGGTCAGGTCTCTATTTTTCATGGTTTTTTCAACTTTGAAGTCAAAAAACACCCACTTATATAGAGGCTTCGCAGCATATAACTATGTTGAAAATAAGCTGAAAGCACCATCGCCATACCATCACGTCTTTTCCCTATTTGGGGTAGGCAGAGAGAACTGAACGCCTGACTCCTCTCTCTTGACATACATTTCTCACTTCGTTCACGTTCATGATATCTTCTCATACACGCTCTTCTTTTATCCTTGCTTCTAACGTCTCCATCTTTCAAAATTCCATTTATGTGATCGTGCCAACTTTTCCTTGGCTGACCTCTACTTTTCGTTCCTCTTTTATCAGCCTTAGATATATACTTTTTTGTCAGACAGTAGGTAATCACTCATTCTTTCTATGTGGCCAAACCACCTTAGGGCATTTATTTTCATCTTACTTACGATTTTTTTCAATCATCCATTCTCGTCTAATACCTATACCCATTTCTTATTCTATCATACATCGTTTTACCACACATTTTTCTTAGTGACCTCATTTCAACCGCGTTGATTCTACTTTCATGCGTCATCTGTCATGTCCATGTCTCACTAGCATACATTATGTACGACGATAGCACCATCACCATCACCATCTACAGAATTACAAAAAAAAATCTTACGCCATCTATGATTAATTACCCATAATATTACCCCTGATTTTCCGGTTCTCTATTGAGATATTCAGTTTATCAAAAAAAATAGTAGGTAAATAGGTGGGTACCTACTTACACCCTGAGCAACTGCCTCAATATGGTACAATTTACACCGGCACTGTAGTATACATAAAAGTTTTGAGTGTTTCCCTTTCACCATAAGACAATACAAGAAGTAAGTAATAATAGTTTTACAATGGCCTCACACACAACTTAACAGCCACAACCACACTCCATTGTTTGGGACAATAAAATTTAGTAACTTGTAAAATAAATAAATTATACCCACCATTATTATTTGGGTCAAAAAAAAAAAGAAAACAAAAAATGGTTTGTCTCTAAAACTATAATGGTGGATAGTTAGATATGTATTATACCTACCTATAGTTATAGTTGTTATGGCTCAAAAAAATCACAAGATTTTTTTTTAATATGACAGCGAGCATTTTAGAAGTACCTACCTATAGTATGTAGATAGGTATAGCTATCGTAAAAAAATTGAACCAGTCACGTGGGTGCGCATATCGAAAATTTGTGTCACATTTTACATTTTTTTTTGTAAATGTTCAAGATTTTACAAAAGATCAAGACTATTCATCATGTTAATGCAATATGAAGACTAAGACCAAGTGCAAGAACAAAACCACTAAGGCTGGGTTGTTTCAACAAAAGTATCAGTAATACAATAGTTAAAATACTTTGATTTCATAAAATTGTTCAAAATTGTGTCGTTTGACGGCATTAAATTTCAATGAAACAACCAAAAGTAGGTATTTCACAATTTTATGAATTCAAGTATTTTAACTATAGTACCTACCTACCTACCTATTACTGATACTTTTGTTCGAGAAGCACAACCTAAGTTCTACATTTGGGTATATCATAATATGCTCGTTACTAAATAAAACTTTAAGGCTGGTATTCTATAAAAATCTAAGGAAATTTTCACAGATAGAGGACAATCTGTCTTCTATCTTCGGCTCCTTTATGTTGGATGTAGGGGAAGGAAGGGCAAGATGGAAGGTTTAACTTTATGATGTAAAAAATAGAGGACACAGATACACAGTTAGAGGACAATCTGTCTTCTATCTTCGGCTCCTTTATGTTGGATGTAGGGGAAGAAAGGGCAAGATGGAAGGTTTAACTTTATGATGTAAAAAAAATATATAAAAACATAATATCAAATTTTTATTTCAATCAGTTTTGAGAAAGATCTTACATGCTTATAAAATTGAGTAATTAAAATTGAGTATAAAATCTGTTAGGAATCATAAAAGAAAAACCCAATACGGCAAGATGGAATGAATAGGATATCTCTACATTTTACAATTGACCATTTTCTATGTCTGTAGGTACATAGTTCATGTGCCCAACCACAACACACTGGACACTTTACCCAGTCCTCTGTGGGTGGTTCCACATATGGTTCTCCACATAATACACACAACACATCATTTTGTGAGGACTGCTCCGAATGTTATAGTAGGTATATTCTCATCCTTTTCTGTCTTTTTCCCTTTTCCTTTACCCTTTCTTTTGCCATTTTCTTTATTCTCGTATGTTTTCATTTTGTTACTTTTGATCCAATTAAGCACTAATGATCCGATTAAGCACTAATTTTGGTTTTGCTTTCAAGTCTTTCTTTATTTTCGATAGCTTCTTTGAATGGAGAACTGGTTAGGATTTCTGATTTTTGACATCTCACTTTCCACTTCTTTATTGTAGGAGTAACTTTTGGTGATGGAAGTATTTTTATTGGAAAAATTAAGTAGGAGGTGGATGGATGGTTGTTCCAAAATCATATGTACTATACCTGTACTAGTTTTGAACAGAACTATCTTCTGACATCCTATTCTGTGTATCATCCAAATTTAGTTGCTCTACTTCATTCTGTTTTCTTTCATAACGATAGACAGTAGTTGATTCGTTGGTAATAACGTGAGATTGGTTTTTAGTTACCGAACCATTATCAGATATAGGAGCTAAATCTTTCGTAACGTCGGTGTCGGTATTTTTGTCTCCCTCGTCTGTCACAGTGGAATTTCGCTCGCCTTCAATCACGGGAGCGTTTTCATAAACAGTGGCCGGCGCAAAGTCTAAATCTGTAAACAAATTTCTATTACCTATATGGGAAGATGCCAGCCTTTCTAAACCCACAAGTGGCGTTTTGCACAGTAGCACTTTTTTCATAGGCAATGCATACTAGCCTAGCTATATCAAACTGATTTACTCTTCTTCCAGGATGATTCTTTTGAAGTGTGTAGGGCTTGCTCAAAAGCCACTTTGAAAGAACGGTAAACTGAAACGTCCAATGGTTGCAGCTTGTGACTTGTGTGGGGGGGAATACTGACCATGATTATATTTTTTTTCGTGCTAAGCTTCTAGGTTTTGATGAGAAACGTGATTATACAGAATCAATAGAACCGGTTTGTCTGATGTTGGTCTTGTTTTATCGATTAATATTTATAGCCAGTTGTTAAAAGTGTCGTTAGTTATCCAGCCAGAATCAGAACACCAAGCTTGAGAGCCATCGGGAGCTCCATCTAAAAGACGTTCATTCATTCTCTTTCTGTGTCCAAATATAAAGCAAGGTAGAATGAAGCGGCCAGTTGCACTGCAAGCACAGATCACTGTGGTAAGTTGCCCTTTTTCAGCTGTTGCTACAACACCTACTTGTTTTTTGCCTTTTACAGAAATTACTTGAGGAGGTTTGGAAGCACTAGTCTTGACACCAGTCTCATCCATGTTATAGATGTCGTCGGGTCGCGACAAAAATTTAAATTGAGAAATAACCGTCCATAGGTTATCATAGAACCGATCCACCTGCGTGCGATTAAAAGCAGAGCAACGAGCTAAAGCTGTGGGTTCCGGTGTCCTGTATGCTAGTTGGTTTCATAAATCCGTCAAGCCATGTTCTCCCAGCCTTCTCACATGTAAATGGATGCGGTATTTTGTTTTGTGTCGCCACCTCATAAGCTAATTGCAGTAAAATATGTTTTGTTAGGCCATAAAAAAGGGTGTCTCGTTCAATAACAAGGTCACAAATTTTCCTCTGAAACTCTTTTGTAAAAACAGTTTGAAGCCTACCTAGGTTTTTGGACGCGGTACCTTTTTCATATTTAAGGTTCTGATAGGAATTCCATATTTCTTTGATGCTGAGCTTATTGTTGTAGTTTTAGCTTCATCCATCGCCATCTGTATTGTTTCTTCAGTCCAAGATCCTCTGTTGCTCTTTCTTATACATGAACACCATCTACAAAGAAAAACATCCTCAATTAGTTGAAAAATTGAAAACAAAAATCAAAATAACTGCACACGGGCAACATGGAAACTATTTCATCTTGCCCTAAAATGTAAATTTTCCATCTTGCCCATATGCCCACTGCCAATAATAATATCAACGTTTTTAAAATTACTTAATTATTTTCCTCTTTAAATATCAATTCATGCAATCTATCCCTAATAGGTAGATTGTATAAAAACAAAATGGTAGTATTACTTACTTTGTATAAATAATCACACTGCAAAAAAAGTCCACTGATCGTGATGATTTGTCGCGAAAATACGAAACACGTGTACACGTCGCTTGGTGGCGCGAACCGAACTGAGTCACCGTTCGTAAACACAGGATGGCTGCGTGTATCTGTGTGTGTGGAGACTCGTGCGCCTTGTCGCGTGGTTTGCGATATGTAGGTAGTTTCTTTCTTGCCTGCTTCTTCCCATCTTGCCCTCCCTTCCCCTATTTGTCTTTTTCGCCGTTCAGGGAATTTGAAGCATAGCTCTCCAGCACCACATTTCAAAGGCGTTGATTCCTTGCCTTTCGCGGGCTTTTGACTGTCCATGATTCTCCAGCGTCCAAAGAATGGGGAAAATAATTGCCTTTATTAACTTTTCTACGGACAATTCTTGGTAGAACTCCATTGTAAATTATATAAACCATCATTTCACTCGAATATTTCTCAGCTTTTGTGATTTTTCAATGTAATTTATTTATATTTCTTTGTATTTGAACACTCCGCTTTTGCTTGCTAGTTTTCTTTGTCAGTTCTTTCTAGCAATAGGTAGGTAGGTACTAATGGAACTGACGGAAAAAATAGAAAAAAAGGTTGGGAACCCCTTAACCTGACATAATAGGTATAAGCAACAACCACCTCTTGTTTTGCAGACTTTAAACATGGTCACTGGATGACCGAAACTTAGTCAGTGTCATTAAATAAGAACTACAGAACTAACTGTAGTTTTATTTCACCATAGCAAATTCATATAATTTGCCCTTATTAAACAATTCTTTGTGCATTTGGTAATAATCCTATTTTTTTAATTAAAATTATATAATTATTAAGATTACCTAAGTAGGTACCTAATCATTGCTCACTTGCCCACTTTGTTATTATCACTGAACAAAATCCGCGTTTATTGCCAAATTTCTAAATTTCTTTTCTATATCAATGTTCAACCAGCAATTAAATTAATTATTCGACTGTAAATTTGTGTGTCTCATAGACACGAAAATGACATAAATCACCCTTGGTTTGGGAGGGTTGCCGAACTTTAAAAAAAAGTATACGTTATTATCACCATTTTTATTATTTTTTTTCTTAATTAAGTACCTATATAAGGTATTTCAAGATTTTTAACAATTTGCATCGTTCTAATTAAGAAGGCACCTAGGTTTATACATTTTCAATTAAGTAAAGTTTTTAATGATATTCAAGTCATTAAAGATATTCTAACCTACATTAATCAACTGCAACCTGTAACTGAAATGTGATAATACATTTATCAACCTATTTTGACAATTCACGAAAAAAGGTTATCACAGTTACATGTAAAATACTCTAAATCACGAAATCCTTTTTGCAAATTCCTTCAATTTATTTCCTTTCCTCGGGACGTTTACTTTTCATCATAATAAAATACTATAGGCATGTCTGTGTTCAAGGGCCCAAAAAACATTCCTACAAAATTTTGCAAAAAGCTTCTAATCGGTATACAAACAATAAAGGCTATTTTCGTTTCAGTTATGCGAGTATTGTTTCTCTTCTTCGTCTGAACGATCGATGAAAAAGTACAAGTAGAATTGAACCTTAAAGCGTTCTCCAGATGGTGTTTTGAATACAATGCGAGGGGTTCGTATGTATTCGTTCAATTTGTTACGAGGATGTGGTGCAAGGCAGGGGTAGGAAATAAAAAAGGAAATAGGCATTAAGGATCACAACTTAAACAGAGTTAGCTGTAATGCGTCTCTTTTTGTCAACCTCAAGGAGCAGCAACAGAAAAGGACAGCGACACTCAGTTTGTCGAATCGATGGAAACGTTCCACGTTTCGTGAGAAACGGACAACCATATAAAATGAAGGTTTGTACCAAAAGGGATGTGGCATTTTTTGTGTACTAATTTCGATTCTAGTAGTTATCGGTTACTTTTGATGGATTGGGCTGGCTTTTTGGATTGTTTGATTGTGGAGACGCAACAGTTTAGACCGTACGTGCGTGTTATTGCTCTGGGATTAGCTTATTAAGTTTCTGATCCAATATATTGAGGTGAACTGTGGTTGCTGTTTCTCTAAGGTTGGTATTCCCTCCCTAGTCCCTATACTATACAAATTGCTATCACGCTTATTATGTAAATTGATCCATTGCGCTGGAACACATAGGTGCTGAGGTGTTGTCTTCTAAAATATTATTTGTAGATATATTAGTATGTACCTATACCTACAATATGCGTATCTACTTGTAAGGCAACTAGTTGGTTTCGCTCGTTACGCCGAGAAATCCGTTCCGTCTCTTTTAATCTTAGGTACTTACTAACTTTTTCATTTCTCGACAGGTTAGATAGTTAGGAATAAGCTAAGTATAGTATAGTGTAGAGCTATCTATTATCATTTTGAAATTTAAAGTAGGTACCTACCTACCTTAGTATTTTTTTTCATAGCGGATACCGTCTTGAAAGTGTAGGTAGGTACCTATTACTTATTAGTTTAGTCATGGGTATCATGTATTAGAGAATGCGTAAAATGTGGATTTTATTGTGATGTTTTAGTATGTAGGTATGACGTCAAAAAACATTTATAATAATATCTAATAATTAAAAAAGTTATTACTTCAGTTCGTGAACAGAGGGGTGCAATGCTACACAAACCATATTATACATCATTATAAATTAGCTATAGGTATGTATATAAAAATAAAAAGAAGAACAGAAAAAAGCATAAATAATCAATAAAAGAAAAAAAGAAATGAATAACACATCAATTTGTAAATACAAAATAATAGAACCGTAATAATTTAACAGTATAAAAATAACTATTGAAATCACTGCATACTTGTTGCCAATCTTTTGTGAATTGGAGAGTCAAGCCACATAGGTACCAGCGACCCCACATCCTTATTCTTACACTAGCTATCTTCTGTCTTTGGAGAGCGGCAAAGCAAAAAAAAAACATTTGAGATGCAAAACATTTGAGATACAAAACATTTGAGATGCAAAACATTTGAGATGCACTGCTGAACCTGGGTAACACGAGCATTTTACTAAAGGCGTTGTTGTATTGCACTTTGAATCACAAGTGCGACTTATGTGTACAGATTGAAGAGATATTTCTTCACATTTTAAGTGCGTTTAGTGAACTTCCTGACAAGCATATTAGACCTTACACTTATGGCCCTCCTGTGCCTTTTGATGTCTTTAATATCACTTAAGTCGTCACAAATAACATGCCCAAGATATTTGATGCTACTGACCTCCAAAATTTGACCATTAAATGTTATCAGGAGGACAATATCAGGAGGCGAGTCCCCGCCAAAAACCATGATTGCTGATTTCATGGCATTGTAGGTACCTATATAATAATAGGTATAAGATAATACTTACCTGCATAAATTTCGCAAATCCTCAACAAATTAAGCAAAGTTCTGATGGAGAGGGCCAGCAACACCATGTCCTCCGTGTAACTTACGTGGTTGACACAGATTCCAGCCATGCGACTGCCAACCTGTGAACTGGGTCTCAGCTTATCCATTTAGATACATATAGGTACATTAAAAAGAACTGGTGACATAGATCCTCTGTCTCACGCCGATATTCACAGCGCGAATTGCTCGGAGCTTTTTCTCCATTCCATTTCATACTGAAACGAAAAACCCTGAATGTATAAAATATCTGCATCCTATCTTTTGAAAACAACAGCTCGACAAAACCCACATATCAAACAGAAAAAACTGGCTTTGACGCAAGCTCCATGCTCGTGTATAGGTAACCGTATAAAGTTACCCACAGAATTGTCATCCTTCGAATACCATGCTTACGACTAAATTGTGGACAAGGAAGTTAACTTCCACGTCAGTACCTATTATGGCATGGCTGAAGTTGAGGTCTCTTCTGGCGTACCTATACAATTCGACGATGTCTATTAAAAATAAAAGTATCTAATAAGAAAAATAAAACAGTCGTAAGACAGGGCGCTAAACGACATCTGAAAATGCACGAATAACCTGCACACGAATGGATGGACATGCACCTTTGGTTATCCCCAAACATCTTGATTTTTTTCAGCCTGGAGAGGGGTGGTATGCACACACACATGATCAAACCAACCACAAGCGACAAACCCAAATTTGTCTTCTGCGCACCCACGTGCTGATGTTTATTGATAACTACATGGTTTCATGTCTGTCAGGGGATTTTTCAAGGCGGTCCCAATAACAAGAGCAGCTGAAAGACGGCAGACAAAGATGGTAAGTAGGGTAGACTGGGTACGATTGTGACAGTTGTCATATTAGCAAAATTATTTGAAATACAGTGAGGAGTACCTATGTATAAGGAGCGAAAGGAGCAGCTTGCCCAACTGAACATGTACCTATCACAATATTGCACCAACTATCGCACTATATCTTCGCTACCAAAGGGCTACATTACTAAGGTACTTTTTACAGTCAAAAGTGTGGTGGTTTGTGGAACAATCCGTTCACGAATATTCGATAAATGAACGCGACTGCAAATACCCCCTCTTTTGAACTGCAAAACTATTATTTCGCACAGAACCGTACGTGTCACTCGTTGTACCTTCCACAGTGATAAGTTTGAAATATAGATTTTTTTAAATATTGTAACGGTTTATTATCTAAAATTTAGAATTAATTAAATGAGTCGTGTTATCGTAAGTTATCTCTTTCATTCCATCAATATATAAACATTCCCTTCTTTTTGCATTTGATTAAGTTATAAATAAAAGTAGGTAAATTTAGAAAATATCTATTTATAGAAGATATTTATTTGCTAAAACATTAACTAGGTATATTAACTTTGAACACCCATAAAATATACCTTCTGATTTCATATACTTATAAGAGATAAAATCAAAAAAGACAATATCTACATACATACCATCACGCCATGTCCCTCGCGGGGTAGGCAGAGAGAAACGAACGCCACATTTTTCTATCCTGGCACGCATCTCTCGCCTCGTCCACATTCATGCATCGTCTCACACATGTTCATCTATTGCTCACACTTCTATTTTTCCGTTTAACATTTCCGTTTTTCAGAATATCGTTCACATGGTCGTGCCATGGGCGTCCCCGACCTCTCATTCCATTCCTGTCCGTAATGTATATTTTCTTCGTCAGGCGTTCCTCATTCATTCTCCCCATGTGACGATGTGACCAAACTATCTCAATGTGTTCACTTTCATTCTAGTAAAGACATCTTTCTTCATCTTACATTATTTCCTTATGACCTCAATTCTTACCCTGTCATACATCATTCTATTACAAATTTTTCTTAACGATCTCATTTCAACTTCATTTATTCTGCTTTCATGCGTTTTCTGCCATGCCCAGGTTTCACTTGCATATGCCAGGGTTGGCACTACGATGGCGTTTTGAATGGCAACTTTGGCATCCCTTGATATGTTGCGATCATTCATAATTGGTCTAAGTGCTCCCATTCACTCTGTTTCCTGCCATATCTCATAATATTAATCATATTTGAATTATAAAACTAGCTCAAAACAGTCAAAACACTAGTCCATCTCTCCTCTTTTGCAATAAGAAATATATATATATATATATATATATATATATATATATACTTGGACGATTTATATAGCGCCGTTTTCGTGAGAGCTCACCTCAAGGGCGCTTTACATTGATTTTTGCATGAGTTAGTGGTATCTTAAAATCTAGATTAGTGACCTTAATATTAACTTAATTTAAACAGATACAAATTCGAAATGCCATGAGACATTTAGAATCGAAACCATTTGAAGTTTGTCAGTTAGTCAGGTCAGTTAGGTTAGTTTGAGTTATTTCCATGTGATTTTCTAAAGAGGTGTGTCTTTAGTTGTTTTTTGAAAGTCATAATATTATTTACTTGTCTTAGCCTGTGGGGTAGTTTGTTCCATGATGATGGACCAGCCACTGCAAAAGCACGATCACCGAATTTAGTTTTATTTACTCGATTTACTTGACATACCTTTCCAATCGCTGTGTTTGTTGCCGACCTGAGAGTTCTTTGTCTTTCGTTCATATTAAGAGGAGTACATAAGTCAGATAGATACTGTGGAGCTAGATTATGTATTGCTTTGAATGTCATAAGACACAATTTATACTCTATCCTCTCAGAGCATTTAAGCCAATGAAGGTTTTTCAGATGGTGCGAAATATGAGAGTATTTTGAAGCCCCTGTGATAACTCTGGCAGCGGTGTTGAAGACAGATTGAAGTTTATTAATTTGTTGTTTTGGAAGATGGGCATATAGGCTGTTGCAGTAATCGAGTCGAGAAATAACATAGGCATTTATAAGTGATTTTATAGCATCCACTGGAAGGCTTCTTCGAATTGATTTAATTTTCCGGAGGTGGTAGAACGCGGCACTAGTGGTCATATTTATTTGCGTATTGAGTGTAAGATGTGAGTCTAAGTGGACACCAAGAAGTTTTACACAGGATTTTGGAACAATATTGGAGTTATTTATTGTGATAGCAGATTTATCAACTAGGTGGTTACGTCTCTGAGTAGCAGTCCAGAGGAACTCTGTTTTACTTGGATTTAATTTAAGTTTATTTGAAGACATCCAATTGTTTACCTCCTGAATACATTTAGATGTTTTTTCCTTTAGAAATGTTATGTCTACGGGAGAGCATTGTGAGTATATTTGCCAGTCATCCGCATAACAGTGGGCATTTAAGTCATGTGATTGTATAATGTCAAATATTTCTTTTGTGTATAGAATAAATAAAAGTGGACCTAATACAGAGCCTTGTGGTACTCCCGTTTTCATCAGTGCAGGTTTTGATTTTAATTTATTTACTGTGACAGTCTGATATCTATTTGTTAAGTATGATTTTAACCAGGTTATGGCAGATCTTCGGAAGCCATATGAAACATTCATTCTGTCAATTAGTATTTCATGATCGACTGTATCAAAAGCAGCACTCATATCTAGGCATGACATAAGTACTGCGTTACCATTTTCAGTTGATAGTATTATGTCTGAGAGTATTTTGAGAAGTCCAGTTTCTGTTGAGTGGTATTTTCTGTATGCTGATTGAAATTTGTTAAACAAAGAATGTGTTTCGACGTGTGTGTTAATTCGTATGGATACAATTTTTTCAAGAACTTTTGCTATAAACGGTATGTTTGATATTGGTCTGTAGTTGCTTAAGTCGTCTGAGTCTAATGTGGGTTTTTTCAAAGATGGAGTTATTACCGCCTGTTTCATGGCATTAGGTACATATCCTGATGATAGAGAAAGATTGAAAATATTTTTTAAAATTGGAATGAGTTCATGAGAGCATGACTTGAGAAGCCATGTTGGAATAGGATCTAGAGTACACTGTTTGTTTGGTAATTTACTAATAATATATAATATTTCTTCTTCTTTTGTTTCTGAGAAAATATTTACAGTTTCTATGGTTAAATGGGTATGTGATGGTTTTTGGTGTGATGTTGTTTGTGTGTGAATTTTTTGAATTTTATTTTGAAAATAATCCAATATTTTGGACAGAACGATTAAATGAAAGCGTCTTACATTACTTAGAAGAAATTATTTTGACATCAGGTTTGCTCGATTATATCTATTTAACATCTATAAATATGAGAAAATCACATAAGTAACACGTGAGAGTTATCAACATGTTGGTTCGATAATAAACTTGAGTTCATACAATACATTCGATATAACCCGCACCGCGTCTTTTCAACTTAACCCGCGCTTTTCAGAGAAGGGTAGGTTATGTAAATGTATACCTAGGTAACCAACCAATATCTGGTATCAGCGTACATAAATATTTCAGTTACCTACTTATGTAGGTACCTATATGGATGGTACTTTTTTGGATTTTTGGCAACTCACCCTAGAGAGAGTGCTATACATATATGACTATGAGGAAGGTAGTTACCTACTTGTTTGTATGAATCTCGCTTTAGGTAGATACCTACCTACATATTTATAAATAACTGTCTTTTGTTTTCTTTTAAAATCATACCTCTTAAGAAGTCGAACCATCAACAAGCTTTCAAAATTGCTCGTTAAACAAGCATTCAAAACGATCAACGAGCATTCAAGATTGCTCATTCAACAAGCATTCAAAACGCTCAACGAGCATTCAAGATTGCTCGTTCAACAAGCAATCAAAACGATCAACGAGCATTCAAGATTGCTCGTTCAACAAGCAATCAAAACGATCAACGAGCAGTAAAGATTGCTCGTTCAACAAGTATTCAATATCTACTATCAATGAGAAATCAATACCATCAAATACAACAAATAACAAAACCATCAACGAGCATGACTGGTATTAATCAAGTGCAATAATTGTGATAACAATATATTTTCTAGAATTGTAAATTCAATAAATTCTTCTTTAAAAAATAACAATAGGTAATATCAGTGACGTGTTTAGTGTACCTAGGTACCTTCCTTTCATGGCGGAAATTCTAAAGTAGGCCACAATCCATTTGTTTTAGTAAAACAATATGTTTTTTATTACTATAGATCTGTGAATTGAAGCACGTTGGGTAAAAGAGTAATGTAGTATAGGGTAAATGTAAGATACTTGAGTGGGAGTAATAGTAGGAGTTAGGGTGTCTATGTAGGTAGACATAAGGGGCATAGGGGTGGATTTGGTATGGTGGTGGGTGATAGTATAAGTCCAAGGGGTGACCGGTGAAGGGGAAAAGATCCTTTGAGGGTTCAATGTTGTTACTTATCCATTATTTTTGCATATTTTATTCATCAACCAAATCTAATTATACCGACATTCAAACACTTGGATTATAACAGTCGGTCTTCATCATGACTTAGGATCGTCATGAAAACTGTAGTTATATTAACAGTAACTTATCTACCAACTTATAGATGGGTCAGCGGTTAGACATAGCAATCCAGCAGGATTTATGCGGATTTTCTTAAAAATTGCTGGATCCAACAATTTTTGATTTTTAAGAACTAGGTAGATACACGATTCTCATAAATATACGACTTGCTGTATTCATATTTATAGTTAGGTATTATACCTATATTTTAGTCAGTTGAAAACAGTATTAATAAGTTATACATACCTACATATCTCTTCTTAATTGTCTTTATATCTGCCGTGTAAAATTATTACATAGGTATATTGATAAATGTTTTTGTACATAAAGCAAACCATTTCTCCCTTCAATGACTTTTTTCAATATTGGCAAACTCCAAATGTCTATAAGCAATGGATACGCGTACTTTTTTTAATATTCTATGTAAAAAAAGTTGTAACAATTTTGCATGTAATCTTAATGTTTTAATAAAACAACGTAATCTTTTACGCCATTATTTAGAAAATGAATTAGGTAATTGCGGATCCGTAGTGCTGGATCTAGCAAGCCGAAAAATGTGCTGGATTCAGCTAGATGCGGATCCATATTCGTCCTTGCGGTGTGCAGAGTAAGTTCAGGATTACCAAATTTGAAGGAGAATCAGTCGTCGATATAAGCAAACGAATCCAATCCTTCATTTTGAATTAAATTATCGAGTTTTTATATAGATAAAATGAACAAAATAGGCCTGAGTACCTAGGTACTGTTTCCTGGAGCATACCAAATTTTACAGTTTACGATAAAGACGTAGGTATGACCAGAGGCGGCTGGTGATTGAAATTATAGGCGGTGCATATTTACATAAACATAATAATATGTACCTACATTCATCTTTATATTTCTTACGCAATTCTTGCTTCTGTGGGTTTTAAACACTGTTAAGTTGGAAGAATTGCCAAATGCCACTTAATTCGCCACTTATGCAGGATGCAAGGAAGTATTTATTATTTTTTGACAAATTTATTTGATTACTAGTAGGAAAAAAGTCCAATCTATGCGTATATAGTATATGTTATCATAAAATAGTCGATTGTATTTTTTTTTCTCAAGCAATTTAAATGTACTTATTCAAATATTAATTTAACACGTACCCAATAACAAATTGACACTTTCTGGATAGATATTTATCGTCTCATAGAGCTAGACTGAAAACACAATTAAAATTATACCTCATCTGGAAATATAACCCGATCCTTTATATAACTCTATAAGTTGATTGGAATGAATTGCCTAATGGCAATAAGCCTACGAGTGTGTAATAAATTTGCATATATTATGTACAAAGGGATTAATAAAAATTAAATACACAAGCGAGAAATTCAAAATTTTTGTATTACAAATAAATTACTACAGTAAGATTTTATAAGTTAATTTTAATTAAGATTTTCATATCGTTTGGCCAAATACATCACAATAAAAAAATATATAAAAACATTTGTTATTTGTATAAAAAATGGATATTTCTTATAAATTAAAGTTTCATTAAATGCTAGGTAGGTACTCACACTGGGTATATCTAGATGCAATTGAAAAAAAAAACTTTCGACACTTTCATTTGTATAAACACTTCGATTACACGATTGTTTTAAATATGGATTTGTTTTTGGACACCATTGATAAAGCAATGAGACAGTCTTCTGTTATAATAAGAATATAATAATGTATTATCCTCAAAAATATTAGAAAAAATGCGTAGAAAATCACCGATGGCACTCCTCAGTTGTCATTGAGATTGTACAAATAATTGTATGATAATTTACTATAAGACTGGATCATAGGTATTTCAAATAGTTTTTAAATTGTTATCACTCCATCGACGTTGAAAAAATACCACGAGAATAAAGAACACACAATTCAGTCGATATTATTTCATATCTTTATTCACTCTAGAAAGATGTTTTGTTTAAAAAACAGATAAATCGATGAATGACACTTTGTGTTCTGTGTGGACAACCGGTCAAACAGTCAAACTTGAATGTTGTTGTATAACATTATACGTTGTATAACATTATACGTCAGTAAATGTAAAATAATCTTTACTAATCAAATCTAAAAGGTCGTTTTTACGCATGTTTTTGGTAACTCTTATTATGGACAGAATATGTCTTCAATGCGCATGTGCGGGGCAGATCGGGCAGTGCACGACAACTGAATGATTACATCTCTTTCTAACGCATATGTAGACCAATGAGGCATTATAACACCGACGATTTTGAACAAAATATAGAATTTGTATGAGGTCTCACATTTATTTACGGGCATTATTGAAAGTGCACATAATCCTTAATGCGCATGCGCGAAATATATTTCGTACTACAGTATACTCACGGTCACGACTACACCGCGCATTCACCATGTACCTACAGGAAATTTACTACATACATATTATTATTGAAATGTATGTTTACAAGTGTTTTGATAAATTTCTAGGGATATTTCTTTTTTATTTTAGTAAGCAGTGCAGTGCACTTATGCACACACTAAGAAACCGCCTGTGGGTATGACATCTACATACCTATATGAATTGACAATGACAAGACAATCCTCTCCTTTTTTCAATATACCTACTTTCTTTCTTTACGCTTAGGTAATACTGTTTGTCTTTTTATCAACAGTTTTATTTTGAAATATTATTTAATGTTAATTTTTTTAATGCTTTAATCTTTAATTTAATGCTGCTTTTGTCTTTTTATAACTGTCTTATATTGTGTATATTTTTCTTTTTAATATTTCCATATATTTAAGATTATAATGCTGTATGTTCTCCCAAATGAATAAAATAAAAATAAAATACATTATTTACAGTGCCAATTACTGCATTCATCCATTCTTCTTCTTCGTGTCAGCACCATTCAAACATTTCTCGTCCAATAGTTGGCAACATCAGATGCTGCGCCACTACAGCGCAGTAGGTCCTCGAGTGAGCAGGTAGCAGGGCAATCTCGTAGGTGGTCAGTGGTCTGCGGCAGGCCGCATTCACACGAGAGGCAGTCGTCGTCTGATATGATTCCCCATCTCCTTAGGTTATCTTTCGATCTGCCGACGCCCGTTCTTAATCTATTTAGTGATTTCCAGGTGCGCCAGTCCAGACTGTGACCCGGGGGGAGATGCTCCTGAGGTTCGATGAACTCTTTTGGAGATTTTTCTCGCCACAAAGCCAGGCTTCCTCTGGAGATGTTTTGAGCGGCTCAGTGTATCTTAGGAAGCCCTTGCGGGATTTCAGCCTGGGTCGGGGAGTCTCACAGTTGTAAAGGCAGTGCGAGGGTTGGTGTTGAGCTTTGTTCAGTTCTACGCTACATTGCACCTCGCGCCTGATGCTAGGGGGTGCCATTCCTGCAAGGGGGTACATCTTGGAGTGGGTTTAAGGCAGCCAGTGATCACGCGTTGAGTGCCACATCAACGTGTTTAGCGTGAGGTGATCTGCTCCACACTGGGGCAGCGTATTCACCAGCTGAGAAACACAGGGCCAGGGCTGAGGTACGCAAGAGCGATGGTTGTGCGCCCCACTCAGAGTTGGCCAGTTTGCGTAGAAGATTGTTTCTTGTAGCCACTTTCTGCTTGGTGTTAGTGCAGTGTGTTTTGAATGAGAGACTTCTATCCAGCGCGACTCCAAGATATTTAGAATGTGTGCATGGGCTCAGGTTTTTATTTTCCCATTTTATGGAGGGCGTTCTTTTTGCATCTCTGTTTTTTAAGTGGAAGAAAGATACTTGGGTTTTAGTGGGGTTGGGTTGTAGCTGATTCTTTTTATAGAATTGAGACATTGGCCCTGAGTCAAAATGAAAACGCTGTTCGTTATCGCCAAGCGCTATTTTTTTTTGTATGTGATTTGACGTTTGTTGTAGAATTTTTTTCTACAATAACAAACAACAAACGTCAAATCCCATACAAAAAAAAAATTAGCGCTTGGTGATAACGAACAGCGTTTTCAATTTGACTTGGGGGGATGGACTCTAGACCGTATGTCAGTGTGTTTTCCACTTCTTCAAAGGTTGGTGCTTGGGCGATTAGTGCGAGGTCATCTACATAGACAAAAGATTTTGTTCCAGTTGGGAGTGGCTAGTCGTTCGTGTAAATGTTAAACAGAGTTGGTGCTAAGACGCTCCCCTGCGGGATTCCGTTTCTCTGTGCACGCCATCTGCTATCCTTTCCTTGGAAATGAACAAAGAATTTACTGTTTTGTAGCATGTTAGAAATCATATTTGTGAAGGCATGGTCTTTTGTGATCGTATATATTTTTGAGTTGAGTATTTGATGGTTCACGGTATCGTAGGCTGCTGTAAGATCTTACGAAGGCAGCTCCGGATATCATCTTCTGTTCAAAGCCATTATCGATGTGTTGGGTAAGGTTTAGAATCTGCGCTGTGCAGGATTTTCCGGGGCGTAAACCTGCTTGTTGAGAAATAAGTTTTGGTTCCAAAAATGGTGTGAGTCGGTTTAACAGAATCCGCTCAAAGTTCTTGAACAAGTGGCATAGGAGAGAGATCGGGCGATAATTCATCCATCTAACTTATATCTATAAATAGGAACATATTTATTTTTATCATAATTATAAAATAAAAAGGGAATAAATAGACGCGAAGTTTGGGAAAAAGGAAGAATTAATAAGTGAAATAAAACCGATTTGATGAATTTTGTTTAAATTTACCGCTAATGCAAGTTTTATACGTACATATAGTTATCAAATTGTTTCACTCATAAAATGGTCATCAAGTGATCGATCATTGGATAAGTTACCTACAAATTTATTCTTAAATTGTTATTGAATTTTATTTAAATGATTAGGTACTACAGTAATTTATTGAGAAATCAAACTTGACAGTTTTATTAAATTGGCAAAAAGCATTGCAGATATTAGATTTTACATGTCAAGACATGTTGTGCAGCTAAAGAAGGGTGAATCAATGTCTTTGTATAAGTAAGTTTTTGTTGTGTTATTACAAATCGGTATATAAAGTAGATATAGTTGTATTATGAAGGAAGATATTACCTACCTACATATATTTAAGTATAGTTATGTGTTCTTATGTGTGTTGTTATGAGAATAATATCATACTTATAGAAACTAACATTTCATATGTAGACATAAAAACATTTAAAACATCATAACTAAATGTTTATCATGATAATATACTCACCTTATACAAACTACGATATCTAGGTAAAATTAAATGTAGACTCCAGAATATTTTCTATATTATATAATATAGGTATTTACACTAAAGGCAGTATTGAAATAAATAGGTAGATACGTACCAGATGTCCAATTTCTATGTCAGAAGTCCAAATTGGTTTGAATTCCAAAATTGTATTCAATAAACGATGAACATGATTTAATGAGAACCTTTTTACGTGACACGCCAATTAAACAAGTTCGATTTGATTAATTTGCAACATTTGATAAAAATGCATCAAATACATGTTCGTTTGTTGTAAGCATCTCGTTAGAATCAAAGGGAACTTTTGATACGCTTGACTTCCCAATTAAATTTCACACCCTACTATCCGACTTTTCCATTTGAGACTACATCGTGATTACTGTTAACTGGTGTAGGGGCTGGAGCCACAATAAGCTTGAATGGCGCAGTTGCACCAGGCACAAAGAAATCTGGGTCGCTAAAGAATATGATTTTCAATAAGAGAGAGCGGACTTTAGAATTGAGTGAATACGGCGCCGATAAATGCAGATGCGGCCCTGACTGGTGTCGTAGTGTGTGTGTGGAATTGTTTATTTTTTACAAATGTGTGCGGTAAAGAATTTGACTCAAGTAGGTGTAAGTGTGTGTGTGTGTGTGTGTGTGTGTGGGTTGAATATTATAGGAAATGTATGAATGCATTTAGGTAGATAGTTGTGTTAGTATAGGTAAGTAAGTAAAGTAAAACAGTGTGAGGGCTCGTTCTGTTCCCTGCGGGATACCGGCAGGATATGAAAGGCTCGTAGATGCATTACATAGAATATTAGGTATCTATTCTTTATTTAATTTTTAAGTAATAATGAACCCACACAATTTACAATGGTTTATGGGGAAAGTAGAAAGCTAATAAGTAGGTAGGTACCTATTCGTATATTTTTAAATAAAAACTCACTGTCTACTTATAGGTACTTACTGGTTGAAAACCGGACAACCATTTCTCCTCACTAGACCACCATACGAAATGGTCTTCCAATTTAAAACCATATTGTGGTATTACCTATAATAGTATTTGGTTTGACAAAATTAATAAATACATATTTGACGATGTTGCTAAAATCATCATCAACCGAAAACATCTCGTATTTTATTATTAAACCACTCGTAAGGTTCCTCGCGATCAAACTTAGTTTTTGACAGTTCGCAAATGTCAGTTTAGGTATGCCAACGCGCATGCGCTAAGTATTTAGATATGTCTCTGCAATGCAATTCCCATACGTGATCTCCTAATATAAGTGAGCGACTGTACAATGAAAAAATAGTATGAAGGCATTTATTTCTGAGTTTGTGTTATTTCTGAGTTTGTTTGTGTTTCTCCTCCGATGGGAATCGAACCCAGGCTTACCAATTGTGCCAAGGCGGCCGGCACATATTAAAACTAATTAACTGCGTATCTAATATCGACATTATATGTACTAAAAATTGGTATTTTTTGTCACATTTCATACCTTATAATAATACTGAGTTTTAAACAGAAATTTAAAAAATATTTTTTTGTAAAAGTTGAACATAATTTATTTTGTTTTATTGAACATATTCCGGCTTCATACAATGATCCCATAATAATAAAAATAAATAGTTATGTATTATCTGCTTCTGTAACGGGTAGTCGAGTCTCTTGTAGCGCCATCTGTCCCCAGGGAAGTGTCGGCCCAAGAGAGCCCGTGTTGCCCGTTATTAGGCAATACATCTAGGTACCTACATCTACCTACATACGTTTCACAAACACATTCATACATCCATAATAGAAGATATTACAGAGACTAGCTATACTGATATACACACACAGTATTAGGTAGGTATCAATGTTCACATACAAAGAAATCCCACGCCCGACTCGTGGTATTATAGGCTCACTGAAACATTCAGAATAATAGACGTCTCGTAAAACAAGCATACTTTTATAGTCTATTTTTTGTCAACAACAAAATGGTTATATTTTCAGTGAATAAATACATTTTCAAAATATTGTAATAAACTTTGAATTACATAAGTAGGTAAACCTATGTATGTAAATAAATAGGTAGGTACATTTACAAAATATTGAAAAAAAATTACATAGGTAGTTAGGTACCTACCTATCTACTTACCTACCTATACAAAATTTAATGTTGAAAATATATTTTTTTTTTTTTTATTTATTTTCCAGAAAATTTACAAATTATCACATATAAATTTTAACATTATATATATAACAAATTGGTATAAGATTATAAACACTTAAAAGTTGCATGGAATATATCACCTCACTAGACTTAAGTCTGTTTTGAGGTGATACTATTTTTATTAATTTTGTCATGATGTATGTATGATGTATGTAGTGAAAATAGTAATAATATGCAAGGAATGTGAAAATCAAGTATGTATGTAAGTGTAATTTGTCTCATGTATATCGTCTAAAGCATTGTCATTTTGTTATTTTATGATGTAGGTCAAGTCTTTTTCTGATTCATTTCTTCCTCTATCAATGAGCCACTTGGTCACCAATTTTGCCAAGTTTTTCCCACTTGGTGAGATTGAGTTGGCAAAGTTCGGGATTATTTTGTTATATATTCTTGGGCCTAGGAAATGAATATATCTTTGGGCAAATGTCGTCTGTGTAGTAGTTGGCTGTAGAAGTCTCCTATTTCTAGTGTCCATTGAAAGTAAGTATCGTGGTGTATATAGTGCGGTATTTCGATGAATGTGTTTGATTATTGTTTTAATGTATATTTGTCGGATGTCGAGTACTGTAAATTCTTTGAAAAGTTCATCAGATGGGTATCTATAGGGCTTTCTACATATTACTCTGATAAGCGAGTTTTGAGCAATTGCGACTGGGTAAAGATTTGTCACAGCCATGCCACCCCAACCAATAATACCATATGAGAGTACAGTTTGGCCCAGTGCGTAATATATTGTCATTAAGGTTTTCAGATCAAAAATATCTCTAATATTTCTGAAAATGTATGTAAGTTGTCGGGGTTTTTTAGTTACATTTTCTATGTGTTCCGTCCATCTTAAATTATTGTCAATTGTGGTTCCCAAATATTTATATTTTTAAGTACAAGTAGGTATGTGAGTTCCGCAATAATGTACAATAATTTTATATTGGTTAGTAGTGTCAGGCTGTCCCCTGGTGTCAATAGAAAACGTCATATATTTTGTTTTTTCTACATTTAGGGTCAGTAGGTTTGATTGTAGCCATTTATACACCTTGTTCATTCCTCTCTCAGCCATGCAGTGAGTCTGTTCCCAATCATTTGACTTAAATAGTAAGACGGTATCGTCGGCAAATGAGATAATGGAACCATTCATATCCATCTCGCAGAGATCGTTTATATACAGCAAAAATAAGGTAGGTCCAAGAATGCTGCCTTGTGGTACTCCGTAAGGGTTGGGTGTGAACTCACTAGCATTAGTATTCAGTTTTACTGCTTGCAATCTGTTTTCTAAATACGAGTGGAACCATTCACTTGTTGTATCATGACATATGCGTTTGATTTTATCTATTAATTTTTTATGGGAAACAGAATCAAAGGCTTTTGCCAAGTCCAGATAGACAGCTATGCACTTATCCTTATTATCCAAAGCTTTTATAACAAAGTCGGTCAGCTCCAAAATAGCTTCATTCACACCTCTACCAGAACGAAAACCAAACTGCTTATTTGTAAGTATATTATTTTCTTCAAGATATTTAATTAATTGTTTGTTTACTGTTTTTTCGAAGATTTTAGATAAACTGTTTAGAAGAGCTATCGGACGATAGTTTTTTGGGTTCTCAGGATCTCCTCCCTTAAAAATTGGGATAATATGAGCTTTTTTCAAGTGATCTGGGAAAATACCAAAGCTAATTGAGAGATTTATTATGTGGATAAGTGGAATTATGATAAGTTCAGAGCATATTTTATATAGTTTTGTAGATATACCATCAGGACCACTAGCGCAGTAAGTTCTAAGAGACCTAATGATTTCCACAAGATCAGCACTCACCACAGTTTTTAGTTTAAAGGGAGCTATATTTCAAATATATATATTTCAAACTTCATGGAAATGGTTTTATAGGTAGGTACCAGGTGTTTCTTTACCTATAACCTATAAGTAATACCTACTTTATTTTAACATTATTTTTTTTGGAAATAAACCAAGTTATTGGTCATTTTGGAGAAACAAAATAATATCCCAGTAACAGCGTCTACAAAATAATATTAGAACAATGAGTATTTTTATAGTCTTCACGCACAACAAAATAACCTATAAGTATCGATTTTTAAGTGTTAGAATCCCGCATCTATTATTATTAGGTACCTATTCATAAAAACCTTGTCAAGGTATAATTTTCGCTAAACATCTTGATTAAGCTTCGCTGGTTGTGCAGAGCGCAGCAAATTTGTGTCTTTAGCTTCGTGGTTTACGTGCAAATAGCCCCCCATCTCGGCTAAAAGTTCAAGATATTTGGCTAAAACTTTACTTTATATATAGGAAGGTAGGTACTCACCTATAGCTTTATAGACTTTTCCATGAACTCCTTTGCTACACATCGAATCAACGTTGATATATGTACCAATTACCAAACAACAGAATTATGGATTCCAACAGACTGATCGTATTTGCTAGCTTAGCTAGAAGCAGAAAAGATCCAGAATAATCTTTTAGATGGGTCGATGGCAGAGCGGTTAGCGCATTGGGTTAGTAATCCAGTGGTCGCGAGTTCGAATCCTGCCTCGACCGATTTCGTTCACCTACCTATAACACAAACATTTATGCTTAATTTAGGGAACGTAGGAAGATGTATATGTAGGTACTTGTTTAACAAGGACATATTCATTTTTATTTTAAAAAAATATACCTATGTATTAAGTAGTAGTCATTGTCATTGTGCAAATGTCGTCATACGCCATTTTTATGCTTTGGGTATTTTCCCAAAAAATCTTTCACATTTTCGTGTGCATTCAACCGAGGGAGCCTTCCTATAGGTGAACACATAGAGGTAGAATCTACTACAACATTGGATTAAATGACCAACAAATTCCGCCACTATATGAAAAAGTACCTATTAAACGTACGTATACATGAAACAAATCATACACTTATGCTTAACTTTTAAAGTGTAGTTTATTTTTAGTCGGTTCAGTGTGGATATGAAAATAAACACAATAGTAAAAAAGGCAAGGCATATCATCTTTCAGATTAACTGGAGGCTATGAAATAGATCAAGCGTTTTCATTAACCTCATAGATTTACAAGAATGTTACTGTTGAGATGTGGCCAGGTTTAGCATTGATTAAATATTCTTTGCATTCCTATGCTGTGGGAATTAAAGAGGATTCAACAACTTATGGAGAAAATGTATGGGCAGGTCACTTAATAAAAAACAAGTGGATTGTGACCATCTCTAAACTCTCCACCTCCATGTCGATAAGCAGATTGTATGACATACAATACAGCGAAGTTTTGTTCTGAAAATAATAATAATAAGGACAATTTATAAAGCGCCGTTTAGTGACAATCGTGGTCACCTCAAGGGCGCTTTCAGTTTGCAAAAAAATATGTTAAAACTAAGTTAAAATTAGTCCTATAGCTAACACATTGAAAATGGTGAAACATAAAACTTAAAAAAATACGTAGAAATCACAAATTAATCTAGTTATAGGTATACGTATTACATAAAGTGCGATGTATGTATAAGTAAAATAAATAAAACCTCCTGGACTCCTCCGGGAAAACATCGATGAAGCCCGCCACTGTCACGGTCCAGGGGGTAGGCGAAAAGAGGAGAACCGAATGTAGAGTGGGAGTCTGGAATATCAGAGGAGGGATTGGCAGAAAGATGAATGAATTGTGTGATATCTAGTTGAAATGATAAAATTCAGAGTACCTACAAGGTTTGCTTCACGTCAAAATGCACCTTTTCATATAGAGAATCTTCGAAATAACTTTATTATTAACTCACCAATACATAGATTGCACCGCCTTGGAAACCAATATAGTGCTGTTGATATGTTTAATTTACACACTATAGATGGTTTCAAAAGGATGCTTAACGCATATTATAATTTTTGATTTTTACTTTGCTTTGTTTATTTTTGTTGTTTAAATTGAATATGTAATATTGTATTTTTTTTTTCTTCTTCTTTTATGTCTAGTTTTTTTTATCATTTACCTCTATTTTCTTTTATTATGTTGTTTTATATTGTTCTTCCTTTAACTACTTACGTTTTTTTTATTATGTACCTACCTATATAATCGATGTATTACGAACTTACGTTTTTTTATTATGTACCTACCTATATAATCGATGTATTTACACTTATTGTTGTTTTCTTGTGCCTACATTGTTCTATTTATCCTGTATTTTTTTTTGTAAATGCCATATTAAGGGCGCATATATAATAAATAAATAAATAAATAAAATAAATAAATATAACGAAAGAAAAAGAAATTGACATATTGTGTGTGAGACAAAAAAAAAGATAGAGGGATGAACGTTAGGAATGATGGAACGATAGAGCTTTGGTCAGGAGTGAAGAGAGACGAATTTGCATGCAAAGGAGTCGGTGTGATTCTAGCGAAACGTATGAAAGAGTACAAGCTTGAAAGTTCTAGACTGATGTGGGTAAGACTGAAGATCGGAATTACAAGCGTATTCCTAATAGTAGGATATGCGCCTGGAAACTCCGACAGTGAATGTGAAAAGGATGACTTTTGGAACAGTGTGACCGAAATAATAAATGAGAAAAAAGATAGTGAAAGAGTGATTCTGGCTGGAGATCTAAATGGATGGGTTGGAGTCCGTAGGAAAGATTATGAGTCTGTCCTTGGGCCCCACGGTGATAGCAGAGTGAATGACAATGGTAAGAGACTACTGGAAGTGTGCACGGAAGGGAATTTATTTGTGGCGAATTCAGTATTCAGCCACAAAAGAGTTCAGCAGTATAGGTACATGGGAATGGGAAAGGGGGAATGAAAGGTCGATAATAGACTATGTATGTGTTGACGCCGCACCAAGGAAAGCGACAGTGGACACTAGAGTGTACAGGGGCGCGGATCTGGGACAGATCACTACTTGGTGATATCAAGAATTGTTCTGTTTACTGGCTGGCGCTCTAAAACCCACCGAAGTGAACCTCCGAAGCGAACCAAAGTAGAAAGGCTGCAAGATGGGAGTGTAAGAAAACAATATGCGAAAGATACGGAAAGCGAACTTCTTAGAGCAATGCACAGGAGTGAAAATATCGAGGAAGCATGGACGACACTGAAAGAGACCGTATGTAAGACAGCGAAGAATGTATGTGGTATTGCTAAAAGAGGTGGAATGAAAGGCGATTCATGGTGGAATGAGAGAGTTAAGATAGTTGTAGGTGAAAAGAAGAAAGCATGGATGGCATTAATAGCCGCGAAAGGATCGAATAATGAAGATCACTTCTGCTATGGATGGCTATATTCCCTCCTCCCTCAAAACCTGCGGACCAGGCACAAAACCTTGTTTTGATTCCAAATTCCAAATGCCGAGAAGCAGTCACGCGCAAAAATCTGGCTTTCAAAACATTTCTAAATTCATTTTTATGAATTACCTACATTTCAATAAGATTCTTAAACAAATACATATAAGATTCCCAGAGGACAAAAGTTTTCACAATACACCATACACACAAAAACATTGTCACGAAACTCATAGTAGGTAGGTACCTACCTACCTACATATCTAGGTACCTACTCAAATAAACAAAAAATTTAAATAAAAAAATACTCTTATTAATTAGGTATGTAACTAGGTAGGTACCTACCTATTCAAAAAATAATAATAAACACTTCCTTGCACCCTGCGCAAGTGGCGAGATTATTGCCATATGGGAATTTCTTTCAACTAACAGTGTTTCCAGCCCAGAGATGTACCTAATATTTGCGTGAGAAATTAATTTAGTTAAATTTGTCCTCTGCTGGGGATCGAACCCTATATTATTTATTATATTCTATAGGAAGATATATTTAAGTAGGTACCTACCTATATCTATATTATTATTATTATCTATACTCTGAAAGAATATTAAATTCTTCAATAACAACTGAGGAGGCGAAATCTTTATGAGGAAGCGCCCGTTCACCGCCCCGCAGCACGCAGCCATATTGACCTGGGCCGCAAGCTAAAACAAAGACTTTTTGTTCATCACTACTGTGGACCTGTGAGATTTTGTGGCGAAAACATTGCTGATTAAATTTATGTTATTTGTGTGAAATAATAGGTCGGTTTCTACCTATAATGTATGAAAATGATGCAAATTGATTGTCTTTTTGATCAAATGTGTTATATAAAAAAAATATAGACACCTGGGCTTTAAAATGTTATTTAAGCTAAAACATAGATTTCTACAAAGAAAAAGAATCAAGAAGAGGGCAATATAAATTTGTTTTGAGAACAAAGTAAAGACACCTCTGGGCTTACAAATGTGATTTATTATAAGCTAAAACATAGACTTCAACAACGAAAAAAATCGAGAAGATGGCAATATAAATTTGTTTTCTTCTTCTTCTTTCGTGTCAGCAACGCATTCAAATAATTTTCTGCCAGTGTCTAGCAACGTCAATAGCACAATCATTGCCCACCATAAGATCGTGCATGGTGCAGTTGACTGGACTTGAGGGGCAGCACAAATGTGCGGTGGTCTGCTGCTCTCCACAGTCACATGTCGTTGGTAATCCCTGTTGCAGGAAGCCCCATGTAGACAGGTTATCCAACGTTCTCCCTACGCCCGTCCTCAGTCTGTTTAGTGACTTCCACGTATGCCACTCCGCGTTGTGGCCCGGGGGAAGACTCTCCTTAGGGCGGACGAAGTTATCGGGGGCTTCTTGCTGCCATAGACGGAGCCTTTCCTGCTCAGGGTGAGATGGAAGTGGCTGCGTTGATGTCAGGAAACTTTTACGTGATCTTAGTCTTATGAATTTGTTTTGAGAACAAAGTATAGACACCTCTGTGTTTACAAATGTGATTTAAGCTAAAACATAGATTACAGCAAAGAAAAAAATCAAGAAAAGGGAAATATAAATTTGTTTTGAGAACAAAGTATAGACACCTCTGATCTTACGAATGTGATTTAAGCTAAATTATAATAGATTTCAACATCGAAAAAGAATCTAGAAGAGGGAAATATAAATTTGAACGATACTGATTTTTGAATGTCACGAAACAAAATATGTAGGTATGTTAGTCCTATATTTTATTAAGATGTAAAAAAGGATAATCTCTAACGTTAACCTATATAAAAAGCAAATGGGTTATGGCCAACACTAAACTCTCTAGATGAATACATAAGTACTATTAGGCATTAGGTAGGTACATTGAGTAAAATAAATACAGTTTTCTATAGAAACAAATACAACATCAATATATAATAAAATTTTCCCAAACTTACCTATACTACCACAATGTTAATATTTTTATAGAAAATAAAATTATCTAGTTGGGGTGTCTCGGATTTTTCGATATTTTTAAAAACTTTGGAAATATAGACAGTTAAACACAAATTTATCATAAATTTTTTTTTCTTAATAAAAAATGTTTTAGAAACTCTGGAATTATTTGAAAACACGAATTTGAGATTTTGTATTTGTCTATATTCATACCAATTTTCAGCGTTCTCTTTTTTATGGTTATTGAGATATATGGAAAAATAAAGTAAAAATTTATAAGTTGATAACCCCTGACTGAAACAAAATTTCCAAATTCTGAATATAAAAGTTTTGTAGGCCTATAACTATTTATATATTCTGAAATTTTGGGCTCTGTAAATTGAACGGATCAAAAGTTATAAGGGGGGGGGGACACTCACACAGACACACGAAATGTTCTACTCCGAATTCTGAGTAAGAACATAGTTGGTGTTTTTTTAATTCAAATTTGGAAAAGCCGTGAAAAATGTAGACTGTGCATACAAATCTCGCGTATCCTGGCTGTAAACAATGTCGAACTTGTTAAGAGAACAAAGTTCTCTTGAACAAATTGACAGTTGGATTATTAAATGTAAAATCACAGCAACAAATAAAGGAGGGAGAAAGAGGTTGTGAGATGTTAGAGAGGATGGGGAATGAGTGTCAATTAATAATTGTTGTATATTTCTATCTACCTACTCAAATGACAAACTTGAAAATAAACACAGCATGCATGTATACCTAGGTATGTAGATGTAGGTACCTAGGTACCTACCTACATAAAAATAAATGGTACCTATATATCCAATAAACACTTGAATGAAGGTAAACAAATAGTCTGTTATGAAGGTGATTTATATATTTATTTATTTATTTTATTTTTAATATATATTATAATACAAATCAATATATAAATTCACTAGTAATAATATTCTTACATATTTTTCCCTGCAGTACCTCATCAAAAAGATTACAATCTTGTGCTTGATGAGGGAAGCACTTATAAAAAAATAAAAAATATCAATACAAAGCAAAGTCAACATAAAAGTAAAAGTAATAAAATCAAATCATACATGAACAAAAAAAAATCAAATAAACATCAAAAAAAGGTTGAAAATAAATGAAAAAGAAGAATACTCAAATGAGAAAACATATCAGAATACATATTCAAACCAAAAAAAGAACAACATGAAAATAATTGAAAAATGAGTAATATAGAATTATAGACGATTCAAATATATCAAAACACATATTCAAAAATAAAAAAAAGGAAATACTGGAAATTGAAACAAATCAAAACAACAAAATATGCCTTTATAATGATTGTACAGATAGGTAGGAAAGGTACCTAGTTAACATGACACGGATGTGACGTAACTAAACTGCTTCCGCTCAAATTTCTTAAACACATGACATAACTATTCAACATTTAGAACATTAATTCAAGTAAATATAGTTGATACACAGTTCACCTGAATATTTGAGTTGTGATTAGAAAATTATTTGAAACAAATTCACCCCTTGAGGCATATTCAACTAAACTTTATAAAGGTGTTTGACTGTATAAAGACAAGAAAATTGTAATACTTTGGGCATATAATGAGAGGAAAAAAGTGCCAATACCTGCAGCTTGTATACCTACAAGGGAGAAGAGGAATAGGACAATGAAGAGTAACATGACAAAATAAAGTGGAGATAGCTCTAATGTTCGACAACCTTCGTAGAGGAGACGATATATAAATAATAAGAAAAAATTGCTTGACTACTGAAGAAACTCAATTTTAGCTATTATATTATGTAACGGTAGGTAGGTACTAATTGGCTGTGTGTCACAATAATTTGGTGTCTAAGTGAAACACGAAATTTTGTTACTATTAACAAAAAATAAATAAAATTATTTACGGAGTGTACCTATATCTAAATTGTACCTATTGGGCTTGGTGTAGTGTGAAATTTAAACACCCCTTGTCCGATTGTAACTTAATACGAGATTTTCCCGTTAACTGTCAATCAAAAATGTGTTTACAAGTGGTTACTGAGTAGGTAATGTCATGTCAAGGTACCTAGGTAGAGTTTAGCGGATAGCAGATATTCGTGGGTTCGTAGTTGGTATCCTAATATCAACCTAACACATATGTGCAATAGGATGAATTCTCTGTAACTAAATCATTTTTCAAACAGGGGTTGGAATGATCTGTCGTGTTCAATAAAGGAAGTAGTTGTTATCCCTATAAGCTAGGCACAAAAATGGTTACCTTCATCGTGGTTTAGTTGACTAAAACAAACTCTCAACTAGTGTCGTATTATAGTTAATGGTACCTATATCGAAAGTTGGCAGATACAAATTGAGACGAGGATAGCAGATGTTCGAGCTTTGGAGGTGGGGAACTGGAAAATAGATTATTTAGATATGATAATGTGACGAAAGATACTGTAAGCACCCATTGCAGGATCAACTACCACTTACCACATGACGAAGAGCTGAAAACAATCAATTAGTGGCGATGTGGCAAATTTACACAGAACCCATTAAACTGACAATATATAAAACTATTATTAGACCAGCCCCCCCTAGACAACGTGTCATTTAGCTCAAGAAAAGATGACTCAATGCATGGAAGTGACAGTTGTCACGTGACTGGCAACTGTCACTTCTATACATTGAATTATCTTTTCTTGTTTCTTTTCTGGAGCTAAATGACACGTTGTCAAGAGGGCAGGGGGGGCTACTCATGACACGTTCTTAATACGTTCTTAGCTTGCCTTAATCTTAAAAATGTATAAATTAGTACTCGATTATAATCTAATTTTAATCTTTCTCTACATTTAATCATGAAAATGTGTTAAAATCAACGTTTAGTATGAAATTGTCATTAATTGTTGTATGTATAATTAATATTATTATATAATTAATTTAACCTCAAAGATTGCTAAAGTCTGAAGCTGATCTTAATTTTACTGTAATCAATTTCATGAGTAGCAGTAGCACTATTTATTTATCAAGAAAACATAAAGTTGTGTAAATATATTATAATGGTACAAAAAATCAAATAAACCAGGTAATTTCTATAAATGGTAAACAATAAGTTTCTTCATAACAAAACATTAGTTATAACAAAAGAAAGAATAAATGAGTGCAGGGTTGTAGCCAACACTAAACTATCCCTTTTCTTCTTGAAAAGTCGACAATCTGTAAATGCATTTTTATGAAGTACGAACATTTCTATTAGATTCTTAAAAAAATATAAGATTCCCAGAGAACAAAAGTTTTCTATTAGATTCTTAAAAAAATATAAGATTCCCAGAGAACAAAAGTTTTCATAATACACCATACACACATAAACATTGTCACGAAACTCATAGTATGTACCTATTTTCTACATGATACCTGTTGAGAAGTTTTAAGAAAGATTGCATTACTAGTCAGTGTACTAGTCAGTCGAGACAGTGATCAATGATGATGAGGCGATGTATATGTATCAAGATAGAAGAATGAGGTGTTCGGTTCTCACTGCCTAGCCCTTGAGGAAGATAGAAGTGGAGAGTAAAAAATACACTTGTCTCTATAGAGACACATACAATATCAATATGAAGTTGATCACTCAATTTTCCCATACAGAAGCTATTTTACTTCTATTATATGCTTACATTTTTCATAAAAACAAGAAATTTATTTCACATTGATATAGCAGACCATGGAATGTTTTTCTATAAATTTTGGCTCTCCTTGAATGCATTTTTGATGAGTGTATTTCTATCGTATCAAAATTTCAAACATAAGGTATAAAAATACATCGATTTTCCAGATCATGAGAGCATTTTGAAAATTTCATCATCATCATCATCATTAGCCATTATTCGTCCAGTGTTGGACATAGGCCTCCGCTTTCAACCTCCATGCTTCCCTATCCCTCGCTACCCTGTGCCATTGACCTCCTGCCACTCGTTTTATGTCGTCAGACCATCTTGTTTGCGGTCTGCCCGGGTTTCTGCATCCAGTTCTCGGTCGCCACTCCATCAGGGTGCGTTTGTTCCATCGATCATCTGCTGTCCTTACTACATGGGCAGCCCAATTCCATTTTAAGGAAGCTACCTTGTATGCAACATCAGTAACTTTAGTCCTTTCTCTGATCCATTCGTTACGTTTTCGATCACGAAGACTAATGTTTAGCATCCTCCTCTCCATTGCTCGTTGCGTTACTCGGAGTTTCTTGTACTACGTTTTGTAAAAATAACCATATGTCAGTACCTACCTACCTATATACTGGGAGGATGCACATATCAAATATTTTTTTTTCTTCAAGTGGTTTGCAAATCGTTTGGATCTGAGAATATACGATATTTTACCGAATGCAGCCCATGCAAGGCCCCGCCTGCGTTCACTGAAAAAAAAGTTATGTTAAAATTAACCGAACTATAGTGACTACAAAACAATTCGTTTTGAACTACTAAATATTTTGTGTGTTTAACCAAACAGTACAATCATAAACAGATACACTTTTATTACAAATAACAAAGGTTTGGCTAAAAACGCAGGTAGCCACAATTATTTTTTTCAGTGTTCGATCTCTGCTTTCTAATTGTCTCCACCTAGCTTTTGAAAATTTGGACTGATGAAATTATAGAGAAAAAATTAACGGATATCAATGGAAACCTAATCAGCTCTTATGGACTTGACATATATTTATTAATTTATATAATTTATGTACATGTGTACAAAGACGGGTTTATTGCCATAAGGTAATTTCTTCCAACCAACCCGAGCAAAGTGAAGTCTCTGAAGTTTAATTGGTAGGGGAGACCTAGGAGAAACGTAACAAAATTTGGATTTCAGTACATGGAGAGTTAATTATTAATTTGAACGAAAAAAGAAAATATTGATTTGAAAGGTTATTATTTAAACTAGATTATTAGAAGATAAAATTATAAATTGACTGATCATATGTCTGATAAAAACACGTTTTACCACAGACGTCACATTGTTACTTTTCACCTTACCCCTGAGGTGGGTTGTAACACCTAATGAGGAGGATTGTAACAACATACAAATATTTAGAACCAACAGAATACATTTTATTGTTTTAATATAAAAGTTCAACATTGTTACAATAACATTATAATTTATGATTAAATTATTTATTTATATTAAAAGTAGTTCATAAAAATTATTCAGATAAACAATTGTGGCACACATAATGGGTGAACCCATTGCTCTAATGGACGGCTGTTTTTAGAAGCCACTGTGCAGATAATACAATAATTAATCATCTTCGTCAGATGATGAGGTAGATTTATGTCAGTGGCAAAGATTATAAGAGGGTGCAGCTTCTCTTAAACTCTGGCCGCGTTGCAGAATTTCTTCTGCAGCCAGCTCATACATTTCTGAACTGGCTAAACCACGCTCAGTCTTCCTCGTATACTTGTTCGGTATTCTGAAAAGAGAACAAAAGTGAAAATGTAAATAATTCAATTCAATTAAATTATTCACGTCCGCTCCCGTTGTGGAATATATGGTCGTCACCTATTTTATTAATATCTAAATAAAGCATAAAAATATAATGAACAAAATTATTAGGAAACTACATATAGGAGGGTTGTAACACACTGTTACTTTTCTCCTCTGTCTATTATTTTCCAGAATTTGATGTAAATATGTTTATATTAATCTTAAATCCACAATAATACTTACTTTTTGGTTTAATTGATATAGTGATTCACCAAGCACTGATCCAAATCACAATATCTTATAGAAATGTCTGTAATTAACAAAATATAAAACAAAACACAAAGCGCCTAAAAAATACTTTTATCATTTTTTTTCGGAAGGACCTCGAAACACACATAACCGTTGACTTCAGACCATCGGTCAGTACTAAAGATGTGTGTAGGGTTAAGACAATATATTCTAAATTAGTGCTAGGTGCATACAGCGAATACTATTCAAATTATTTAGTTTGTTACTTTCATCCTTTGTTACTTTGAGGTGAGATCACAAAAAACGGCGCTATAAATTCATCCCAAATTATTATTATTATTATTTAGTGAGAATTAAATTGAAAAAAAAAATTAGAGGAGTACCTAGGTAAGTAAAAAACACAAAGAAAGTAAATATAATATGAAGTCAATCGGACTTATAGATTGGGCTGCAGAGAAGAAACAAAAAAACAACGTACCTAAATAATGAAATCATAGAGAAGAAATTAAAAGTTGTCTATGTAAAACTAATCAGCTTTAGGCCTATGCATTTTACACATATGATGTTAATATGAAGTAGATCGGACTTACCTATAGTTTGGGCTGTAGAGAGGACACAAAAAGGATAATCTGTACAAACAAACACATTATGACGATTGTGCACTCTCTAGGTACATAGTCTACATGATATCTACCCGATGAGAAATTGATGTAAAAAAATACGCTTAAAAATTGTGAAATCATGACTTTCCACTATTCCATTCCATACCTAGTGTGGAGAATAAAAAGAGTGAATTAAAACAGAAAAATAGCAATAATAAAATTAAATTGTGAAATCATGACTTTTCACTATTCCATTCCATACCTAGTGTGGAGAATAAAAAGAGTGAATTAAAACAGAAAAATAGCAATAATAAAATTAAAATAAAAACCAGTTATAACATTGACATTGCAGTAGGTACCTACGTGTAGTGTTGACATATTATATGACTCCGAGACCTGGACCCCAACTAAACGACCAATGAGAACCAACTTAGCACTTTTGAAAGAAAGATCCTGCGGGGAATCTATACCTACGGCCTTGACTCGAGACTTTGTAAGACCAAGCTCGCATGTATCTCTGCATGACCATGACTAGGCTTTATAAAACCAAGCGTCTTGCGGTCTTGCAAAATTTTATTATACTATTAGAAAGAAATTAACTATATGTAGTACAAAAGACATTATAGGTAATATACCTAAATTTGCGTTATTTTTGTCAAATAATATTGTTGCAACTACTGAATTTCAACTAAAAAATACAAATATAATTTTGTAAAAGTTGCAAGGCCTGCAAGACTTGGAAGACGAAGACTAAAATTGGGTATGCAAGACCATGACTGTGGGTAGGTACCTATGTAAGGGAGACTCGATCGAGTATCTATATACCTATGCAAGACCAATACCAAGACCATGACTAAGGACAAGCCCGTACCTGAGACCAAGACCTGGGGTAGGTACAAGACCAAGAATAAGACAAAACCCGATCATGGTCTTGGCTTTGCATTTGCTCATCATTTATGATCAAATCAGAACCTATTTAAATTAGGTATATACCTATAAGAAAAATTTTATTATTTTGTTTTTGCAATACCTACGGATATTTCCGCAATTACAAATTTCCAGTAGGTAGATACTTTTGTTCATAATTTTGCAAAAAGGTTCTTTCAGATTTACCTATACCTATGTATTGAAAGAACAAACATTGTATTGAGTTAAACATAATATTCGAAATATATAGCGTAAATTTAAAATTGAGACCGGTTAAACGGGATTATGAAAGTTAAAGGGTTCGTTATTGTAATAAGTATACCTAATAGGTACCTATATACCGATGTCCTTTATAAGATACCGAAGACCGCCAAGGATGATCGGGGTCTGAATATTTTGCACATACCTATTGTAGTATTATTCTTATCTAAAGTAAATGTAGGTAGGTAGGTAGGTACAAACATATTATATCAATGTAGAGACGATAAAGACACACTTCATGTTTCATGTTGTGTTGTTTCTCAGATAACACACATAGGTATCAACATTAGGTGTTTACGTTTCATTTGGAAGGCGTGGGCACAACAACGTGTGAAGCGAACACTGAACCTTACTTTTATATTTATTTAAAATCTAACAAAGGAATTTTTGGAAAATGATCTACATGGAAATAACGAACATGTCATTTGACTTTTTTCCTGAAGGGACTGATGAGACTTATGGGACGGTTGGGACGATTTGACGGAGGGGATGAAGGGGACTTAAAGGATAGGGGTAACTGAGGGGCGGAGGGGACTCAGGGGACGGAGGGGACTGTAGGGGCGGAGGGGACTGAAGGGGCGGAGGGGGATGAAGGGATGGAGAGGACTGAAGGGATGGAGGGTACTGAATCGATGAAAGGGACTGTGAGGGTATGGAAGGGACTGGATATAAACATGAACATCACATCGGTATCGTTAGTTAGAAAGGTTTTTACCAAAACTATCAGAAAATCTTAAACGAAAGATCTGATTCAACAAAGAAAGTGCGAAGGAACAAAAGAAGTTATAAGAATATTATAGATCATCTTCCGATTAATCTAATCAAATCTCATAATTGATTGGACTGACCGCCGTGGCACAGTTGATAAGCTGGGTTCGATTCCCAGCAGAAGAAAAATTTATTTAAATTATTTTCTCACGCAAATATTGGTTTTCTGGCGTGGAAACGCTGGTTAGTTGGGAGAAATTGCCATACGATAATAAACTCGTCATTTGCGCAGGGTGCAAGGAAGTGTTTTTTATTTTTTATAATTTAACAACAAAGTTTTTTTTAGTTAATTAACAAAATAATAGACCAGCTCACCTATAATGTAGAAATTTACTTAATTCCACCTGTGTTAGATATGTATTTGCATAGGTTGGTAGGTAAGTACCTAGTTAACATTATTGCTATGAATATTAATTACCAACATTAATAACGATTCGAGCCGAGCTCTAATGGAACCAATAAGGCTGGATTGCCAATTAAATAAAAATATAAAAAAGAAACCAACTATTAATGCATTTTTACGTTATTACCTTGTCAGGGTTGCCAAGTTTTAAAGATTTAATAAATTTATAAAAAAATAAAAGTACCAACCTATAAATTTTATAAAATCTTGGTAGTTGGCAAATACCTATAGCCAACATTAAAAAATTTATTTTTGAAGTTATATAGGTACCTATCTTGTTCCGCTTCTACGTTTATGCTTATTTTATTTAAGACAAACGCGGATGCTTCGGCTTAAATGTCAAATGTTAAGTAAAAACAGATCAAGCCGAAAAAAGACTAAAAATTAGAATTGACGAATGTGAAAGAATGATAGCATTCATGCGGAGAGGAACAGGATGACGCCCATCTACTAATATGACCACGAATGCACAAGTGACCTAATAACAGTAAATGACGAGGCGATATCCGTCGCCGCCTACTGGAGTGGCAAGGTCTAAGGTCCGGACCCGTAAAGTAAGTACCTATAGCATTCATTTATACATTAGTGGTGGTCGCCCTAGTAGGTACCTACCTAGATACCTACACGTCAGGCAATCCGGAAGACCAGAGTTCTAAATTCGAATCCTATCCTGACGTATGAGGATGTTTATAATATGTATGTGTATACATATAGGTTCATGTTTCAAGATTTTTTTTATACTTTACACGAAAACATTTTTTTCGTTTTTGACATTTTTTAATATCTCAATAGAGACGAAGTTGGAATATTGTAGAAGAACCAGGAACTCAAGGCACCTACAGGGCTTACGACCTGTCATCGGCTGGTTTACGTGATCACTTGATGCGCTTGCGCAACGTTAACCAATTAAGCCTTCCTATTGAGTTCCCTTAGCAATGCAATTTTGAAAGATTCTATATATTATCTCCTATAGGTACCTATTACAGGGCCTAGGTTGCGGCTCTAAGGGCCTAGGTAGTAAAGGGGGGGGGGGGTGGTGGGCGTCCGACGCTGTTGTGCCCCCTTCAATTCTGTACTTAGAGAAGAATAGGACGAACGCCTTTAGTCTCGCTCGGCAGCGACTCGTCAACTGTGGCGAATGTTGCGTGAGGTTCGGGCACACCGCCGGTGCAGACGTCGGGTCAGACAACCTGTTTTGACAATATGACATCAAATCTGATAGGTGATGATGCGCCGGTGCCACCGGTGTTAGCCCGCGGAACCTTCGGACGCCAACACGAGTACCGAGGGGTGGGGACAAGCCCCTCCGACTCGGTCGGTTGCCCCAGGGGCTTGCCCCTTTTACCGATCCGAGCGGTGGCCCCACGTTTGAGGTTGGACTCTCGGGGGTAGTGGTTGAACTCGCGGATAGGAGGATATTGTGTTGTCTGACGTTGCGGCTGCGTCGGGGATGAACAGGACCAAAGAGTCCTATAGCGTCCTCCAACGTGGATGTAGTTCGCGAACTCCAAGATCTATATATTTTAATAATGAGAAACAGATCGTTTGAAAATAAGACGATT
The DNA here is from genome assembly GCA_963576475.1 of Molanna angustata. Classification (NCBI taxonomy): domain Eukaryota; kingdom Metazoa; phylum Arthropoda; class Insecta; order Trichoptera; family Molannidae; genus Molanna; species Molanna angustata. The sequence goes on from OY754970.1 coordinate 26,570,567, forward strand.
TTAATACCGCCATCTATAAAGTGACGAAGAAACCTTTTTGTAACGCCTTCTATTGAGAAGTTTTTTTTTTTTTGTAAACATTGAAAGCATCAGTCCTTATATGCGTACTTATATTATGCAGCTTTTAAAAAATATTCGATGCGTTTATTAGTGTTTTTGTCTTGTTCTTGGGTAAACTTCGACGATTTTTTTCCAGTTGTGTTAGTTGAAAAAAATGTGAACTATTAAGTGACAAATTATGGTCCAATAAAACACGAAATTATTGTCCAAACATAAGAATCTGACACTTGCAGACGGAACTAGTGATTCTCCGTTGATGTTAATAGGAGCACTTTTAATGTGGTGCTGTCGACGTGGTGAAGCTACCCACATAAAGTCTGTTTTTGTTGGGTTCAGTTTAGGTAAGTTTATTACAAGACATCCACGAAGCAACTTTTTCGATGCACTCAATCTACTTCCAGACGAGCTTTGCATATGGGATTCCAAAATTTGAAGAACAGATGATCATCGGCATAAGCAACACCTTCATTCTGAAGTAAGTCGTCAAGCCTTTTTATATACAGAATGAACAAAATAAGTCTCAGAACTGATTCCTGAGGCATTCCAAATTTTACGATTTCATCATTGATTTAAGTAAAAAAAACTGAAATATCTCTGGTAGATTGACAAAGCGTTTCATATTAACATTTCATCACTAATCACATAATATATTATGTACCTAAATTCAATCATGCCAGGTTCCTATTGAGGTAGGCAAGAAAAATCTAACAATCTTCGTGGTTTAAACAAAATTATTCTAAATAAATAACTTTTGCATCTAGTAATCAGAAAATAGGATAGTTAGTAGTTAGGTAGGTACCTATGATATAGGTATATTGTATACTTACATTATAATTACAAAATGTATAGTGATTGTTTAATAATTCTTGCATACAAATTATGATAATTACGAACACAATTAAGATTGAAAATAAACTAATAAAAATTAAAGCGAAGAAAGTTACATAATAAGTGATATTGGAAAAATGTTGATCCATTGTTAACAAAATGATAATCACCGTATTGCCATCAAATCGTGTGAATCTACATAAGACTGACGACGTGTCACATATTTTTATGATGACGTCATACCACACTCAATTTTGGAAACACTACATAAGATGTCTATGCTGTGTCACAGATGTCTCCCCTGGACATCGTCTTTTTGAGAAACAGAATACTTTAACGTCAGGAAATTAAAAAATAACATTTTATTCAAAATTTGACATAGCCCTGACTCGCCCACTCCGCGGCTAAATTTACAATCCACCAACCAAGAAACGCCAGCTACTAGTGTACGACAGAGAGAGATTTTCCAGAAAGTAACAGAGCGAGTGAGATGAAACATCGTGCGACGTCTGGCAACAGAGCCATTTGAAGCCAAAGAGACCGCAAGACTGCGTTATCGCTCGTATTGAATCAGTGAAAAACTAAGAATGTGGACAAATAATTTTATATCAAGTATAATAAAAACCGAAGATTCGATTGTACGACCCTGTGTACAGTCTATTTTGATGATTATAACATTTTTATAAACAACCTCTAATTCCCCCACGTTTTGAATAAGTCGAGATAGACAGTCAAGACAGGTTCTCAAGGGGAGAGCTATTTAAAAGCAGTGAAGGTTGGTTAACACAATATAATATTCTCTGAAAAGAATATTGCATGTTGAATAATTATTTTTTACGAAAAGCCTTTAGATTAACGTATTATTTTTAAATATACATGCGCATTGTGAATATGTCTACGATATTATTTGCGCTCTACTGCCACTTACTTGGACATGAATTGGACGTGAGTCGGCAAAAATAAACCATTGAGTGAAGTTATTCAAAGAGATTTCACTTATAAACGTAGTATTACTAAGATTCGTTTTGCTTTGCCGTTTCTAATATAGCTACTAGTATTATCTGCAAATTATTTCGTAAATATCGCGAGTGTTTTGTGTCAATGACGTTGACCTATTATTATTGGGTTGTATCGTTTTGATTTGTTTTAAATTCTCTCTTGGAATTTCTCCAGCGAGAGAAGATCACTGACTTATATTATTTGTAGAGAGGAACTAACTGATTGGAATCAACTATAGTAGTGTGTGGGATGTCAACATGTTTAATATTGTTAATGATGTTAATGCACCCATCTACGGCTCATTTTATTGACATTCAATTCATATTTGGATCCAACTATCTGTTTGCATCTAGACTTGCTCGATCAAATTACACTTTAAGTCAACTGAAATTAGACATTACATTTCAGAAAAAATACCATAACAAATTTAAATCTACTTATCAGTCAAAAGATTCCTGCGTAGATAGGTACCTATTCTTGAACAAAAATCACTACCTATTTCTTTTATGAGTAATTTTATTGGAATCTTCTTGACCTTTGGCTCGTCTTATGATTCTAGGTTTGATCTTTTTATCACGACCTGCTTATTTTCTCATTTTATCCATATTTATATATCTCTGCTTGACATTTATACTTTTAGAATTTGTGTTTTTTAAACTATGAGTAGGTTTTTATAAACATAAATTGATAAAAAATTAAAAAAAGAGGCTCCGATCAAAAAGTGTTTGTCGCATATAGGTAACCCCAAAAATTGATATTTTCTATTCAATCTGTCAAGTTACTGAAATTTCCTGAGACCTCCTTAGAAAAGCAATCCACGGTTCGATAGGGATGGTGATGGTAGCAGATGAAAGGATGGGATGGAGGCGAAAGATAATCGAGGTCAATAAGGCTCGATTTGGGCTGTAGCGCCATCGAAGAAGAAGAATATCCAACTCGTGCAAGATTTGAAGCCTCTTGACCATTTCATTTTCATCCTAAAATTTTGTTCAGCGATGATTGAATAGGTAGGTACATCAATAAGTAAAATTTCTGCATTTGTGGTGAAGAAAATCAATTGAGACGCTGGTGCAATATTGCCAATTTCAATTTCAATCGGTTTCAATCATTTACAGTTTATTTTGTTAATAGTTACAAAATTTATGTTAATAGTAACCAAATTATAATAAGTAGGCACTTATAAGTAAAATGCTCAATTCAAAATTATTTTGATTATATGCCCATCACTCTAAAATTGATGAATGCATATTTTCCAACTTATGTATTTACCAACTAGTGTCAAAATAATAATAATCACCTTCATTGAAAAATTTCGTAAACAATGCATAGAAAAAAGAATTGCCCTGATTCCAGCATGTGTGAGGTGCGTGCAGAATATAGGAACATTAATTTGTGTGCAATTCATTGCATCACAAATACATAAACATAAATTGATAGATCTTATTTGAGAGGTTGATAGCTAATTAAACTTCTGGTGTTTTTCCATCACGAAGACATAAAAACAAACCTAATGTAGGTAGATAATAATAATATTATCAACGATACTTGATATCTATGACATGAACCGTAATGGAATTTTAAACACAGTGTTTAAACAGATAGACGGTCTAAGACATTACGTAGATATTACATATATGAAGTATCTACTTGGCATAGGATGATAAGATTCATATTGTGAATTGTATAATGTATCTACATATTATTATTACACGTCGGGTCTGTATAAATTATTACGGCTGCGTAAGTTGTGTGGTCCATACTTCTGTATTTGCGATTGTGATAACTTCTGTATTTATGACAGTCCAATATTCAACGAATGGTTGACTTTAAACATTTTATGCTCTCTGGTTTTGATATTTAACAGCCCTGATAATATCAAATCTTAATATCAATTCGCAATATCAAAATCTCCCTGGTTTTGATTTTATGAAATTAACAACTGAAAGGATACCTTACCTATACCACACAATTAGGTATATTTTTACCTACATTCATGTATCTCTATGAGTTACATTTATAAGTTTTAAATAATTGAGTAACTTCTAAGTGGAATCAATTCAGGAAGGTACACGTGACTTTGTTTGAATAAAAAAATAGCAGTCAAAATGGAAACACAATTTACTGAAAGTAGTTGAGAAAAGTAAAAGGTACAACAGGAATGTGTGGTATAGAATTTCTATGCTCGTTAAAGTCTTTATCGAAACTTTTTAGAAGATAACCTATGTTGGATTGGTTAATATCTAATTAATATGATATGTGGTCAATGGTTAATGGGTCTACTTCTTGTGCAAGTAACAATCGATCTGCAACTACCTACTGCTGAATAAAGTAGTGCAGTAGTTATTTATTAGTTTAGAAGTTATTAATCAATATTTTTTTAGCTCAATGAGAGCATTTACAAAAAAAAGGGAAAATACTTAAGGATGATCTCATTTTTTTTAAACTTAGATGAGTGACAGATAGGTGATCAATTTCGATGATGGTCTTGCATTCTCTGAAAGATAATTTTGGACATCATGCAGGCGGTAAAATTTTGAATAAAACTCTTAGGGGGCAATTCGATATTTCGTATTTCTTGTTATGTCTTTTTTGGTTTAACAATTCACAATAAATCTAAGCAGCACAGAACCAGGGCGTTGTCACAAACAAAATGTTCACTTTGTAGGTCTGAAGCTGGATTTGTTAGACAGAAGTAGGTAGGTCCCTAACATCATAAATTTCCAAAAAATTGCAACGTAGGTATTAGTTATTTTTTGACTTATCTTTTTCATAGTTCATGTATTAAGGGGAATTATAAATCTATACACCCCAATTTATCAATCAAATTTCTCAAACATGTTGAATAGTGTTTCTAAACGAGTGGGTTGTGGCCAACACTAAACTCTCCACACCACAAATATTGACAATGAAATATTTTATTCATTCTAAATTTTACTACCAGGAATATAAATTTTCTAACGATAGTATATTTTCATGTTAAGATAGACAAACTATTAATGCCGTATAGTGAAGAATGCTTATGTTGTATGAAATATTATAAAAAAAGCAGATAAATTTTGTTTTAAAGAACGCGAGAGCATTTTCAAAATTTTGACACGTGATATCATATGAAGAAATTTATTGTTATTTATGGAAAGCTAATCAGTTCTATGTTCAAGCTCTTTACATTATAACATGAAATCAAATTACTGAACTTTTCCATACATAGAAATTTATCTAATTACATTTTTATTCATACTAAATGTTACTATCAGGAATATAAATTTTCTTCCGATAGTATATTTTTATGTTAAGATAGACAAACTATTAATGCAGTATAGTGAAGAATGCTTATGTTGTATGAAATATTTTAAAAAAAGCAGATAAATTTTGTTTTAAAGAACGCGAGAGCATTTTCCAAATTTTGACAGGTGATATCATATGAAGAATTTTTTTGTTATTTATGGAAAGCTAATCAGTTCTATGTTCAAGCTCTTTACATTATAACATGAAATCAAATTACTGAACTTTTCCATACATAGAAATTTATCTAATTACATTTTTATTCATACTAAATATTACTACCAGGAATATAAATTTTCTTCCGATAGTATATTTTTATATTAAGATAAACAAACTATTAATGCAGTATAGTGAATAATGCTTATGTTGTATGAAATATTTTTAAAAAAGCAGATAAATTTTGTTTTAAAGAACGCGAGAGCATTTTCAAAATTTTGACACGTGATATCATATGAAGATTTTTTTTGTTATTTATGGAAAGCTAATCAGTTCTATGTTCAAGCTCTTTACATTATAACATGAAATCAAATTACTGAACTTTTCCATACATAGAAATTTATCTTATTACATTTTTATTCATACTAAATGTTACTATCAGGAATATAAATTTTCTTCCGAAAGTATATTTTTATATTAAGATAAACAAACTATTAATGCAGTATAGTGAAGAATGCTTATGTTGTATGAAATATTTTAAAAAAAGCAGATAAATTTTGTTTAAAAGAACGCGAGAGCATTTTCAAAATTTTGACACGTGATATCATATGAAGATATTTTTTGTTATTTATGGAAAGCTAATCAGTTCTATGTTCAAGCTCTTTACATTATAACATGAAATCAAATTACTGAACTTTTCCTTACATAGATATTTATCTAATTACATTTTTATTCATACTAAATGTTACTACCAGGAATATAAATTTTCTTCCGATAGTATATTTTTATGTTAAGATAGACAAACTATTAATGCCGTATAGTGAAGAATGCTTATGTTGTATGAAATATTATAAAAAAAGCAGATAAATTTTGTTTTAAAGAACGCGAGAGCATTTTCAAAATTTTGACACGTGGTATCATATGAAGAAATTTTTTGTTATTTATGGAAAGCTAATCAGTTCTATGTTCAAGCTCTTTACGTTATAACATGAAATCAAATTACTGAACGTTTCCATACATAGAAATTTATCTAATTACATTTTTATTCATACTAAATGTTACTATCAGGAATATAAATTTTCTTCCGATAGTATATTTTTATGTTAAGATAGACAAACTATTAATGCAGTATAGTGAAGAATGCTTATGTTGTATGAAATATTTTAAAAAAAGCAGATAAATTTTGTTTTAAAGAACGCAAGAGCATTTTCCAAATTTTGACAGGTGATATCATATGAAGAATATTTTTGTTATTTATGGAAAGCTTATCAGTTCTATGTTCAAGCTCTTCCTATTATAACAGGAAATCAAATTACTGAACATTTCCATACATAGAAATTTATCTAATTACATTTTTATTCATACTAAATGTTACTACCAGGAATATAAATTTTCTTCCGATAGTATATTTTTATGTTAAGATAAACAAACTATTAATGCAGTATAGTGAAGAATGCTTATGTTGTATGAAATATTTTAAAAAAAGCAGATAAATTTTGTTTTAAAGAACGCGAGAGCAATTTCAAAATTTTGACACGTGATATCATATGAAGATTTTTTTTGTTATTTATGGAAAGCTAATCAGTTCTATGTTCAAGCTCTTTACATTATAACATGAAATCAAATTACTGAACGTTTCCATACATAGAAATTTATCTAATTACATTTTTATTCATACTAAATGTTACTATCAGGAATATAAATTTTCTTCCGATAGTATATTTTTATGTTAAGATAGACAAACTATTAATGCAGTATAGTGAAGAATGCTTATGTTGTATGAAATATTTAAAAAAAAACAGATAAATTTTGTTTTAAAGAACGCAAGAGCATTTTCCAAATTTTGACAGGTGATATCATATGAAGAATATTTTTGTTATTTATGGAAAGCTTATCAGTTCTATGTTCAAGCTCTTCCCATTATAACAGGAAATCAAATTACTGAACATTTCCATACATAGAAATTTATCTAATTACATTTTTATTCATACTAAATGTTACTACCAGGAATATAAAATTTCTTCCGATAGTATATTTTTATGTTAAGATAGACAAACTATTAATGCAGTATAGTGAAGAATGCTTATGTTGTATGAAATATTTTAAAAAAAGCAGATAAATTTTGATATAAAGAACGCGAGAGCATTTTCAAAATTTTGACACGTGATATCATATGAAGATTTTTTTTGTTATTTATGGAAAGCTAATCAGTTCTTTGTTCAAGCTCTTTACATTATAACATGAAATCAAATTACTGAACGTTTCCATACATAGAAATTTATCTAATTACATTTTTATTCATACTAAATGTTACTATCAGGAATATAAATTTTCTTTCGATAGTATATTTTTATGTTAAGATAGACAAACTATTAATGCAGTATAGTGAAGAATGCTTATGTTGTATGAAATATTTTAAAAAAAGCAGATAAATTTTGTTTTAAAGAACGCGAGAGCAATTTCAAAATTTTGACACGTGATATCATATGAAGATTTTTTTTGTTATTTATGGAAAGCTAATCAGTTCTATGTTCAAGCTCTTTACATTATAACATGAAATCAAATTACTGAACGTTTCCAAACATAGAAATTTATCTAATTACATTTTTATTCATACTAAATGTTACTATCAGGAATATAAATTTTCTTCCGATAGTATATTTTTATGTTAAGATAGACAAACTATTAATGCAGTATAGGGAAGAATGCTTATGTTGTATGAAATATTTTAAAAAAAGCAGATAAATTTTGTTCTAAAGAACGCGAGAGCATTTTCCAATTTTTGACAGGTGATATCATATGAAGATTTTTTTGGTTATTTATGGAAAGCTAATCAGTTCTATGTTCAAGCTCTTTACATTATAACATGAAATCAAATTACTGAACTTTTCCATACATAGAAATTTATCTAATTACATTTTTATTCATACTAAATGTTACTATCAGGAATATAAATTTTCTTCCGATAGTATATTTTTATGTTAAGATAAACAAACTATTAATGCAGTATAGGGAAGAATGCTTATGTTGTATGAAATATTTTAAAAAAAGCAGATAAATTTTGTTCTAAAGAACGCGAGAGTATTTTCCAAATTTTGACAGGTGATATCATATGAAGATTTTTTTGTTATTTATGGAAAGCTAATCAGTTCTATGTTCAAGCTCTTTACATTATAACATGAAATCAAATTACTGAACGTTTCCATACATAGAAATTTATCTAATTACATTTTTATTCATACTAAATGTTACTATCAGGAATATAAATTTTCTTCCGATAGTATATTTTTATGTTCAGATAGACAAACTATTAATGCAGTATAGTGAAGACTGCTTATGTTGTATGAAATATTTAAAAAAAACCAGATAAATTTTGTTTCTAAGAGCGTTAGAGCATTTTGACAATGTTGACACGTGATATCATATGAAGAAATTTTATGATATCTATGAAAAGCTAATCAGTTCTAAGTTCAAGCTATTAATATTCTTATATCAATATGAAATCAATGAACTGAACATTGCCAAATATAAAAAAATTCTCTTGTTACATATAAGTTTCATACAAATATCCATTAAATAAAATATAATTTTTGAAACCGTTGAATATTTTTCTTTTAACATTGACCAACTTTGAATACAATTTTATGAAGATTCTTGGTGTTGTATAAATAGTTGAATCCAAATTAAAATATCTCTAATTTCCAGGTCGTGAGAGCATTTTTTCAGTTTTAATAGATGAAATCATAAAGAAACATTGGGAAAAAATGAACCGTTGTCTATGGAAAACTAATCAGCTCTAAGTTTATGGACTTAACACATGTGATATCAATATGAAGTCAATCGGACTTATAGTTTGGGCTGCAGAGAGGACACAAAAAAAAACAACGTAAATGATGAATTCATAGAGAAGAAATCAAAAGTTGTCTATGGAAAACTAATCAGCTCTAGGTCTTTGCACTTTACACATATGATGTTAATATGAAGTCGATCAGACTTATAGTTTGGGCTGTAGAGAGGACACAAAAAAGATAAATGCTACGGCGTACGGCGTACGGCGTACAGCGTATACGCCATACACACAAACACATCACGACGAAACTCATAGTGTGCATTCTCTACATGATACCCATTGAGAAATTGATGTAAAAAAAATACGCTTAAATTTTGCGAAATCATGACTCTCCCCTATTCCATAGTGT